>UYRT01000041.1:0-17500 GCA_900617915.1 Gongylonema pulchrum
AATTTACGATGATTTACGGTATTGAGCGCACAAGGTAGGTGTAAAGAAACAACCGTTCATGCAGTTGATCTAATTACTTCAAGTTTAGTGTAAAAACGCACGATCGCACCCGGTTCACCTAATGCATTCCAGCCTGGATTTTTTTTGCATTCATATTTTTTGCTTATCACGGAATATTACTGCAAACAGTGATAAATGCTGGCTTTGCGTATTAGCTCGGAAATATTTTTGCCAGCTGATATATTTTGCAAAGTTGACTTTAAACCGCAGTTAGCTCGAAGATGTAAATTGCTCTGGGGATTTAGTCATTTTCCATCTCTTTTTTTATTCCTAGGATCAAAAAGGAACAGGAAAGAAAAAAATTGCTCGCTTAGATTTTTACATCCCAAAGGATTGTAAGCTTAAAATGACTTTCCTGACGACACAGCATCTCATTACTGATAGATTAACGCCCACTCTTAGAACTCCGTTTAATTGCTTGCATTTGTAAGCGCCAATAAAATTTTGCTTCAATGCGAAATATGCAAATTATAGGTTCCAAGCACATCTTAATTTCAATCTGCCAGAACTTGTGGCACGAAGTTCTGTCAAACTAAGGACTTTAGATCGTGCCGTAATCAGCCCAGTAAATTAATGTTGGATGAATTATAGGTTCGGGCACTTCTCTCCGAAAGTTTTACTTTCCTAACCTGTATCGTCGCAGAGTTGAAAGTACGCAACGAGCGTGCAAGCATAGCTAATTTTTTCTTTTTTTTTTGGGCACACATTAAATGTATAAACACAGGAGTTTTGCTTCTGCATAGGTATATAAAAGTTAAGGATTTGCCTTAAGCTTAGAAATACACAAAAAAGAAAGAAAAACAGAATAGTTAAGAGAAATTAAAGGATTAAACAAACCGTTGATGTTTCCCAGGGGGCGTATGCAATAATACGCTGCATTGTGGCATTACTCAACGGAATGCCGGTATCGATATCGACCCCGTGAATCAGAAATACAGGCAGCATATAGAGTATAATCATGCAGCTGGCAATGGCTGTTGCAAACATAAGCTTCGTTGTGCGGATATTCTCCTTCAGTTGATACCTCACACTCAATAAACTTCGCAAATGAGCGGATACTGTTCGCTAGAATCATCAAGTACTTTTGTTGCTAACCATCGCTGGTTGTATATCAAGAGCATCCAAGCAAACAGTGTAGATATCTCATGTTAGTGATATCACTGAAATACTCCCACACGCCAGATCTCTGACTTATTCAGTTGAAAAAGTAAGAAGACGTGACCTTTAACTTTGCGCCTAGATCAGGGCAAATTTTAAAATCCGAAGACAAGACGTCAAATATTTTAACTTTTAAAAACAAGATTTAGCCTGCAAGTTGTATTTAGATCACACTGAATACAGGGTTGCAGCCGCACCTTGTCCGGTAAGTAAAAAAACCATTTCGCTACAAATGTCTTTGAAGAGCCTTAAGCCGCTGCGCACTTCCAAATCGAAATCCGATTTAGGTAGGTATGCGGTAGCCCAGACGAACGACAAATATCCTGACAAATTTTCAGCTAGTGTTCTTCGGGTAGTCCTTGCGTTGGCGTAGTGCCATCTGCGAACTTTGACAAAACTGTGGGCGTGCGCAATAATTGAATTTGAAATCTTTAGCTTCCACAAGGACAGGGAATACCGATGTGAAATTTCAGCTTTCTGGCTTGTTTGATTCTCGAAATCGTTTTCCCGCTATAAACATTTTCATAATTTTTTCGGCGTTAGTGCATGAGTTTCAAATGCGCTTTATCGATGACATCAGTTTGAAATAATGACATACTTCGAAAATTTCAGCCTTCTACCTTTCCTAGTTGCTGAGTTGAAAGTTGGTGACAACGTTCGTTCGTTCACATACACACATACATAAGCAGACAGACAGCTCGCTCCTTAACAATATGCCTTTTTGCTCACTGTAACAGCGCCACAGCGCTACACAGTAAAAGCACATAAAAAACAAACAACGAGACTGTACCAAATTGAAATTTTTTATGATCCAGTCAAAAGAAAACCTCAAATTTAATTTTCTTCAAAATATTCAAAATCAGCAGTATTGCATGGACAGTGAACAACAGAAGACAAGTAGCACCCACTGATATCGTCGTAGCTTTTCCACTTCCGTAACTGAATAACGTCTGTGAACAAAACGGTAATTTCACGGACGTCTGACGTCTTTCTAGCAAAACCATTATCACCGGACACAGTGCTATCTGAAACGATTATTATCCTGCAATTTTGCTTGGGATTTAAATTTAATGAGTCATAATTTACATAAATTTTTTTATTCGCAAACGAAAAATTTTCAAAAGTAACAGCTGCTGCAGAGATGCGCACATAAAAGACTACGTTTAAGCGTTTTACGACAAGTAGCTGTAGATATGCTTTAAAAGCGCGAAAATATAGAGATTAGCGCTACTTTGCCAAGATAATTTTCTTCTAGCAATTCGATGCTTAGAAAAGAAGCAGTTAGATATCGTAATTAAACGCTGAATAATATGCCCATAATTAAGATCAGATTTTAGCTTGCACACTTCAAAGTGGCGAAATTAGTGTAACTTAGGGATGGAGAAGCATAGATCCAAATCGTCATAAATCGGATGAAGGCAAAATATGGAAGCTGATTTTTTGTTTTGGGAATTGATGTCTTAGGTCAGAATACAGGCGAAAGAAATAAACAAATACAGGCAAGCACAGTAAAGCACCGTTTCCTATTTAACTCTTCTAGAATCGAGTTTCAAACACACACACACACACGCACATACACACACTTACACACATATATACATGTTCGCAAAAACAAAGCTTGTTAGCCATTATAAAATGTACTTGGCCGTTGAACAACCGCATGCCTGTGTTGCTCACAAGGACCTCAAAATTTATAAACTTTGTGCTTTGTTCGTTTCCGTAATGATTTATTTCGTATTTCGCACGGAAAACTTCTGTATAGGGGTAACGCGTGAAGAAGATTATTCAACACTCATTTTTGTTTTTGTGTGAGAGCATTATACTCGCGTCGAAAAGCTTTCACACGGGAGGCGACGGAGAAGTTCATCGTGGCGAACCGTTGGCACCAGGCCAAGTCACTCAAAATGGTAATAAGACGTTTTTGCAAGAAAAATCATATTGGATAATAATTCACCTGCAGGGCTGTAAGTAGCACTGCAATAAACCTTCTGTTTTTGCTTTCATAAGTTCGAAGTAAAACTGTAGCAATGGATCGCTCAATACCAATGGCTATCGTTGATAGTGTAATGAGAAATTCACCAGTTACGAAAAGCCGTTTTAAATCTATAAATTTCCTTGATCAGCATACCAAAGGAAAATAATTGGCCAGCGCCCTCAACTGCCGATGTGAAGATGCGTTTTTTACGTAGTTCCTTGCAGGTTATTGTCGCTAACTGCAGTGTTTTTTCGATAGGTGCTTCTAGCTAAAAGAATTGAGAGCAACAACCAGGACTTTTAGAAGATGCCCCGTTGAAATTTCAGCTTTCTAGTTTTTCTAATTCTCGAGTTAGCAACTTACTCGCCTAAAATTTTCACTGGCCCGTAAGCAAAAACCACACACGCCTGCGAAATGAACTTGAAATCATTTGATTATGCGTGGACAGAAAAAATCTCCTTATAATTTCAGCCTCCTAGCTTCGTTAGTTTCTAAGTCAGCAACTTATCCGTCAAACGGGCCCGCTTACCTTGGATCTGGACTTGAACTCACTAAGCCCTACGTGGACAGTGAGTATGCCCTTAAAATCTCAGCTTCTCTGGTTCTCGAGTTAGCAACTATTCCGGAAAAAACCTTGACGGGCCTGTACTTGAGAACCACGCACCTCTGAGGGTTGGTTGGAACTTATTAATAACTATGTAGACGGGGAACATCCTTTTAAAATTCCAGTTTCCTAGCTTCTCAGTTTCCCGAGTTAGCAGCTTATCCGCAAAAGTTTTTTGCGGATATGGTCGCTCTTGCCAACGTGGTTTCCACGGGCTTGTACGTGGGAGCCACGTTTGCAAGAGCGACCATTTTGGTGGTAGGGCTCGTAGATGGGTGTAGATTAAGTTACCAAAGCTTCAGCCTTGTAACTTTTGTGGGTCTCGAGATGAGAAATGGGCACAGACGAACACACAGGCACATGCACATGGATAACCCCTCAAAAATATGCGTTTTTGCATTGCGTAGATGCAAAAACCGCATAAAAATCATATCAAGACCACACCGCAATCAAGCGTCAGTAGTACAGTGTACCCTTCTAGAAGATGGAACTATACCAAAACGCATGACCGCACCGCCAAGTCTGGCACTTCGGTAAGGTTTTTTTTTTATCAGCAACTTCCTGCTGAAAAGCGGACGCATGTTTTCCCTTTCAATTTGTTGCTTAACGAAGAAGCAAATCGTGGAGAGGCTGATTATTTCACCCACTAATTCCTTATGTACTTGTAAAATGATTTGATTAAACTGCCAGTGCATTGCACTAACTAGTTTAGTAAGGTTCCTGTTACTTTCTTTGCGCAAAATGCACTTTAAAATGCAGCACTATTTTTAAACGTGGTACAGGAAGTCTGCGAATTACAACCATCAAAACGATCCTTGAGAAAACAACTGAGCTTGTGATAAGAGATGACAAAAATTAACAAAGTCTATATGCCCCATTGACAACATGGTGTAGTGACAAGTAGCTCTACTCTCGTACTGAAGGTTAAGAGTTCTACCCAGTCAGTGAGAAAAATTCATCGACTTCATTGGTTCCGACGGCGAATCGGCATGCTGGCATGTGTTGCGGATTCAAACCCGTCATCAGCTTGCTTGCAAGCAACCCCCGAAAGAGCGAATCTTATCTCCTAGAGGTTGCTACTAGCACTTACTACCATTCGGACTATTTCAAAGTGCCAGCACATCTAAAAATTGAACATAGAGGAGTTTTTTTCTTTGACAGCGCACTGTGATGTCTAGATAATGCCAAAAACTAAGTAGACCTGATAGTTTTAACATTCGTATTTATCATTGATATGGCTTGAGAAACCTGCAAAATACAATTGATCAATCGTACAGTTCTGCTTGCAACTTTTGGGATAGCACAAAGAAAAGTGCCACTTTTCTCGAAGAATTCTTTCCCCTTTCTATCCTTCACAGAAATCACCCACCTCTGCAATGTTGTAGAGAAAAAACAAGACTGCTGCAGCGATGGCGTTGTTCGGCGTAGGCGGCCGACGACAAGACATAACTCGAGAGCCGGACCAATCCTTTAAAATTAAATTTTTTAACAGTTAAGCTTTGCATCGTGCAGATTAACCACACAGTTGTTTTGATTATATCTATAATCAAGAGATAAATTAAATATTATTTTCTGATAGTACGTCTTTATAATATATGCTTTCTTCTGATAAAACTTTTCAACGCCATCGTTCTTGCGACGTTACTTTATGGATGCGAGACGTGGAACCCACTTCACAGAAGAAACAAGCTAACTGTAACGCTGAGATCGATGAAGAGACGAGTGTTGGAGTGTACATACAATAGGGAGATTCAGTTGCGTTCTGGTGTGAAAGATTATATAATAGATGTATATAAGGAAGAGAAGGTGGGCCGGTCACGTGATAGGGATGAGCGACAGCAGGTGGACAGAGCTCTCTACCGATTGGTACCCAAGAGATATAAGAAGGCCAGCTGGAAGCAGCCTATGCGCTGATCCGATCCGCTAACTCGACTGTATGGAGTACTGTGGACGAAACGAGCACAAAACAGAATTCGATGATGTGGCTATTCGCTCAGCAGTCGGACACGATTAAAAGCGAAGTGGAGACAAGGAGCCGTTTCATGTGTATCTTCTGATACTATATCATTATTCTTTTCAAGATACGTTACCCAAAAATAATACACCATAAAATATTATTTTAGAATAAGACTTTCTTCCACAATATTTTTCACAATATTTTAAGATTCTTTTGAGCAGCGTTTCAACAGTCTGGAACGTGAATGCGCCAAGCATGTTGATTTAAAAAGCGAAATCTGAGTGGCGGAAGTGACTTGAAAATCCAGGCATTCTAAACGCTCGCTGTGTATCTCTTTGTGGCCACATGGCATTCATATGCGACGTGAGGATAGGTGACATGCAAAGCATCATTGAGGTAGTTGGGAAAAGTTAAAAAATTTGGATCATGGGTTTGCTGACATCCGGACATTTGTCGATACGAGTTCATCAGCGAGATGAATGAATCTGCTTCTGAAGATGAATCGAGATGAATCTCTTAGACTACCTCACCACCGCTTTCATTCAACAACCAGCACATCACGGTGCTACTAAAATTTTTTTACGATGTGTGTGATCTGCTTCCGAAGGAGTACCAGTATCAAAGCTGAATTCTTTTTATCAAGAGCGCAGACTCGCGAGCAAAATGTGTTCAGACGTCGAAATCGCCCGTGAAAGGTAAATCTCGATGGCAACCCAAATGAACACACAAACTAATACGATTTTATTAATATACCGCAATTAGTAACTGCAAAACTGATGCAGTACATGGTCAGCAACATTCGAGCATTGAAATGAAGCGATTTGATGCGGAAAATTGTAGCCGCTGAGAAAATTGAAATCAGTACACCAACAACAGCCGCCGTTAACTCAAATATCTTCAAAACTCGAACCAGCGACGATCTCACATAAATTGCTTCCACGGCTTCGCAAAGTATATCCTCAGAACTGTAGTGATCCATCAGTTGCTACAAATCTGGCATCCATTCGTATACTATCTTCAACCACTTAAGAAATCATCAACGGAACTCAAACGGCGTACCAGGCGAACCGGTGCGATCATGCGTTTTTGCACCATTTCATGCTGGAACCCCAGCAGCTGGAGTTTGCGACTTACCGTTTTTCGAAGTTCAGGTAGTTAATTGTGCAGCTGCGCGGTGTATCACTTATCTATGTTGGTTTTGGCTACCTAGCAGATCGAAAGTTGCTGGTGCGCCATAAAGGTCCACAGAAGCAACAATCGTTCCTTCTAAACACTGCCTTTGTTGCACTAAAAACGAACTTCGCTAATACTGTGCTATCAGCTATACTGCAAATTTGCTTAATTATGGAGAGCACAGTCCATACGGAAATACAAGAGCCCAAAATGTGCTGTGAAAAGCAGGAGCCTGAAATGAAATTTCTCCAGTTAGCTGAAGCTAACATTTAAAATCAGTCCAGCTCATCTTCGGAGAAATGACGTGATGAAGCAGGACCAATTCTACATCTTTTGGGTTCCACTGATACAGCCAACCACCACCGTAAAAAACCAGTAGCTTAATAAGTGTTCAGGAGCATAAGATTGCCGTTTGATGTATCTAATCATGAGACGTGAGCCACAGATGCACAAACGGGATCGCACATGAACGGATATCTTTGTAAAACTAAAAGAACTCTGATTAGCAAGAAAACTGATGCGCGAGTTAAATGATCGCCAACTGTGCTCCATTTAAATGCTCGAGCGCGAAATCTGAACTTTGAGGATGAATTTGAAATGTAATGGCCATGCATTCTCCAGAAAATCTCAGCTTCTCAGCTCAATAACCTCCCAAAATCGCTTTTTCTCAAAAAATTGTCTGACAATTTCGTGTCCCTGATACAGATGTAAGCAAACGCTCGTTTCATGTGTATATTCTCAAATAAGATTTACATCAGATATTCTCGTTTTTATGCGTTTTTGTCGTGCAGTGCTAGAGCGCTCTGTGTGTATGTATGTGTGTGTTTGTCTGTCTGAGTATTTCCGCTCGCCAACCACGCAAGTTTTGAAGCTGAAATTTTGTCGGTGTGTTCCCCGGTCAAGTGTGGTCGCAGAGCTGCGACACCAATCCTCACGCACAACTGGGCCTCGCGTACGAACAAGTGAAAATTTTGTTGGGAAAACCGCTAATTCTGGAACTAGGAGGCTGAAACTTTAGGGTGATTTTCCCTAGCCACTAATAACTAAAAGACTTCAAACGCGGCTGCTTAGGACTGCGAGAGATTCACGTACGGCGTGTGAAAATTTTGGCGGAAAAACTGCTGATTCAAAAAGCTGAAAGAAAAGTCAGAAAGCTGAAACTTTAAAGGAATCCCTACTCATGTGCGACTAAAAGATTTCAAATTTAATTCTTTTGGTGGAGCCTTTTTCGCGCACCAGCAAATTTCCATTTGTCGCTTTAGTAAACTGATATTTTACAAGTAACATGTCACATAGCTATGCAGTCGGCATCCTGAACTTTGAGGATCAGTATGACAAAAATTCTAGCTGTCGTGATTCCTTACGATCTTGCTACAGCACGAAATAGCGCAAAAACGCATTATCGCCCCGGCCCTCCTGGTGCTTTCCAGCCTGGGTTTACAAGAAATTACTTAGCTTAATTTCCGAGTAGCATCTTGCAAGACATCATGAAATCGCTATTGATACACCAGTGCTCATGATATTCGCGTGGGTTCAAACTGAATTTAAAATCTTTAGCTCGTATAGCGCGCAGGATGTCCCAGTGAAGTTCAAATTCTCATCTTGTCTGATTTCCAAAATCGCTTTTCAACCAAAAAATTTGCATAAATTTATTAAAAATTCTGTAGCAGCGACGCAGGCATAGAAGAACGATTGTCTTAGAGGTGGAGCATCGCACATGAGATGAGAACGTGCTTCAAAGGTTCCAACGTCCTAGCTCAACAACATGCGTTTTTTGCAGCTATGCAATGCGGAAAACGCATGTTAACGAGGAGTTGTCTGCGTGCATGTGTGCCTGTGTGTTCGCATGTACCGATTTTTCATCTCGAGACCTGCAAAAACTATTCTTTTTTTTTTTGGGAAATTAATCTACGTGCATGCACGAAACCTCATCCCCAAAATGAGCACTCTTGCCCGCGTGGTACCCATGTGCGGGGCAGTGAAATTTTTTTCGGGTAAGATGCTCGGGAACCTGAGAAGCTAGAGGACTGGAATTTTAAGAGGATGCTCCCCATCCAAGTATGTGTTAGTGAGCTCAAACCCAGACACCGGATATGCGTAGTACCCACGTACGGGCCCGTGAAAGCTTTTTTCTTGTGAGCTGCTAACTCGGGGACCAGGAAAGCTAGAAAGCTGAAACTTTAAGGGTGTGTCTCCTGACGATTCTGGCGGTCAGTCTTAATTTCTTTAGCTAGAAGCATTTACCGGAAAAACCGGTGCCTATAGCGCCAAAAACTGCGGAGAACTGTGCAAAAAAAGCATCTTCGCACGGGCGGCCCGTGCTTTGGCCAATTGTTACTCACTGTAGCAGTGCATAGAGCTGAACAGCGAAAACGCGTAAAAAACACGCAGAATCCACCAAAACTATCTAATTAACTGAGCGCGTATTCACGAGCCTACCCCATCTTGACCTAATTCTCTAAGGGGTGCCAATTGAAGAACTAGTTGGGTACAAAAGCTGTTTACTTATCATTTCCATTGCCTGGGGTTCCAAAGACTAATTTCCAAATTGTCTATTGAAGATTTTTTGTGCGAGGAGACAGCGACAACTTGAAGCTAAAATCCCAAAATATTAAAATGTTGAGCTTCCAAATTTGTTCATTTTTGAAAAAATGTGCATACAGAAATAAGGATAAACGCTAACCAACCACCGAATTTTGAAAGTTGGCAAATTGTTTTGTAGAGCGCCGTTTACTAAATTCTCGACAGAGTAATCTTTATCCGGAATTGTTAAAACTGTGTAGATTTTAGATTTCAAATGATGGGTCAGAATAGAAGCAACCTAAAAATTTCGAACCGTCTGATCAGTTCTGGGAACTATGCTTTTCGAGTCCCAGATTCTTAGTTTTTATGCGCTTTTGTTGCTTGTTATTCCTGAGTTAAATTATAGGAATACGTGGAGTTGCAACCAGATGCGCTCGCGGATGGGTCGTAATCTACTTATGTACAAGTTGCTGATGGAAAATTACAATTAAAATGAGTTTATTGAAACAGCAGCAACAGAAAGTAAGTTTTCTTGCGCATGCTGCAAGTCATATGGCTATATGAGCATACTGCTCATTAGCAGCAAATGATTGCCCAGAAAAGCGTTAATTTCTTCTCGTAAAAACAGCGAGTAAGCGGTATTCCCTTGCTGATAGTATCTACAGATATTTTCAGGATAACAATCTGTTGATGATAGGCGACAATACGGTGGATATAAAAATGTAGTTTAAGTCAAAAATCGTATTTTTTTAGGAAGCAATGTTAAAAGTCGAATTTTTACGCAAGCTCATCCTTTCACTGCATTCACAGCAACAGAATTTCGAAGTAAACTAGCTCTGGAGCTCAGCAAAAGAGAAAAGTGACAATTAAAGCTCAACCTTGCCTATTCAAATTCAGCGTTCCCGCGCTCTAGAGTCCCGTGAAAGTTTTGGCGGATAAATTGTTATTTCGGAAGCCACGGAAGCCAGGAAGCTGAAATTTTATGGGTGTGTTCCTTGCTCACGCTTGACCTAGAAAATTTAAATTTAACCTTTCTGTGCACAAGGGTAACATATACGGCCTCGTAAATGTTTTTGCGAATAAATTATTATCTCGGCAACCACGAAAAGTTGTAATTTTAGGGCAATGACCCTCTGCTCACGTTCGACCTTGCCTATTCAAATTTAGCTTTCGGGTATCATCTACTGTCCCGTGAAAATTTTGGCGAGGAAGTGATTATCTCGAGAACCATAAAAGCCAGGAAGCTGAAATTTTACGTCAATGCCTTTTATCTACATACAATCCTGCAATTTTAAATTCAACTTTCTGTGCGCCCGAGCCTCACTTAGGGTCCCGTGAAAGTTTCGGCGGAGAAAATTATTATCTTGCCAATCGCGGAAGTTGAGAATCTCAAATTTTTGGGTGATTTCCTCTACAAATGTACGACCTCGCAAATTTGGACTCAGCCTTCACGCACCTTTGGATACCACATATAGCCCTGTGAAAGTTTTGATAGAAAAATTATTATCTCGTGTGGGTGAAATTTTTAGTGGGAAGTTCCGCAACTTAAGAATCAGGCAACACTTTAACTATTTTTGCACAGACCAAAGTGCGTTGCAGTGAAAACCATTAGCAGGCAATCGTTCGGTGAACGGAATTGCACAAAAAGCATGATCTTACCGGCTGCCTTGATGCGCGTCGCTACTTATTTCAAATTCTTTTTGTGGTGTTCAACGAAGGAGCCTGAGTGAAATACTTGAAAGATGATTTTACGTTTTTGGACCCAGTTGTGATTGCACGATACTCTTGTTTTCCTAGCTACAGCATTTGAAAAATACGTGCCCACGAATATGGTTCCATTAGTATATGTTTTTTCTGCGTAAAAGCAAAATAAAAACACATAGAAATTGTTGATTATTAGTCAAAACATTTGTAGAACTATCAAAACATGGTTGACCGTCACTTTATTCCAGATCCATTACGCTTAAGTTCATCCTTGCTTTTACGCGTTGTTGCTTAAAACCCCAAGAATTCTGTAGATCTTGGAAATAAATTCTTTGCTGGTCGCAGGGTTCCACTTTCCAAGTCTGTCGCTTCATTGGTGGAAGGAAACATTGTGCAGAATGCAACATGCGCCGGATCGGAGCACAGATCTGCGGTGAAAAGTAGGCACACAGTGCCCCAAACACAATTGATATAATCGGAAAGTGAAATTCCTGAAATATCCAATCGCATCACAGCAATGGTACTGGTCTTTGAACAAATCACAGTACGTGGGTTATTGAAATTCAGGTGGTCCCAGCACAAGCCGCTGCTGTCTACTGTAGTTCATTTATCAGATCATATCGTTTGCTTGGAAAGTTTTTATGCTTTTTGCATATCGAGCAAATGCAAAAATGAATATTGGAGTACTGGCAACAGGCTGTGTATGTATGTATGTGTGTGTGTGTGAGTGTTTGTATGTTCGCACTTTTTGTCACCCACTTTCATCTCGAGAAGCAGGCAAACTGGGAAGATGAAACTTCGGGAGTATTTCCTCTGGCTTACTGTATGGAACTGTTGACACGACTTATCGCTGATTTGTTAGTTGCTTGGTACATAACTGTTATGATTGTAGTGCTACAATGTTATTTTGCCTACCGCCAGTTCATTGACTGGATAGGCACAAATGCTTTCCATGCACTACTTTAGATTATACAATTTCTAATACTGCCTAGATTCATGCGTGAGCAATACGTGTTTAGACGTGTGCAGATGGGAAACATTCATGTAAGTCGAACCATCTGAGTGAATGGGTGACTGCTGAGTGACAGCATTTCAGCAGTGCATGTATTGCTCATAGAAAAGCTGGGCCTGGATTTCACGAACAAGTATTCGTAAATTCATTCTCTCTCAGGTTTTTGTAAAATCCATGACTGGAAACTCGGTGAAGAACATTATGCTCGAACCCAGCCAAGTCAGGTATTCGACTACTATTGAGAAGCATTGTGTACTCATCTTTACTATTTTACCGCCCGTAAGAAAACAATTTATCATTGTGGGCTATCGCTGTCATAAAAAGGCAAGTAAGTCTAATGCAATGGGAATACCGTTGCTATTGTGGTAAAAACCAAGAGTTCGACATCACCACTGGAAAAGCCAGCCCTTCTACGATTCGTCCACTCATTTTGGTGGTAAATTAGTACTGGCAAAAGCCGAAGAGTCAAGTCCGCATTCAATTTGTTTCTTGAACAACCCTAGAAAAAAGGAGACATCCGCAGTATTGTCAGCAAGTGATTATTATTGGCGTTTGTTTCCAAGAAATTTTCCTGTGTCTGTGTCTTTCAAGGATAGTGAGCACGGAGAAGATTTCGATTTTCTTAATAAAATCATTGGCAGCGCGCTAGGCGAGTCCTTGCGATCATGCGTTTTCATAGTATTTCGTGCTGTAGTAAGATCGTTTTGTATCACAATAACTAGAATTTGTGGCATAATAGCCCTCGAAGTCTAAGAAGTTAATTATGCGGCTATGTGGTAGTTACACAGGAAACATTCAGTTAAAACTCCCGCTTTCCAGCATCCCGACTAAGCCATTTCCCAACCAAAAACTTTCGCGGGTCTGTATGTGAGGGCCATGCACACATGGGAGATGAATTTGGAATATTAGTGTTGTACGTGGATGGAGGATATCCCCTGAGAATTTCAACCTCCCAGTTTTTCCGATTTCCGAGTTAGTTATTCTCCCGCCCAAATTTCCAAGCGCTCGCACGCAGGGCCCAGATGTGCATGAAGGTTGGTACCGCAGCCCTATGATAGCATTTGGCCGAGGAATCCACTAGCAAAATTTCAGCACCGGAGCTTTCTCGATTGCTAATTTGAAATACTCGGGCAGACGCGCCCGCGCACACACATACACACACAAACACACACACACGCCATGGATAGTCACAGTCTGCGTTTTTGCTTATATGCAAATTGCAAAAAGGCGTATTGCGACGATTTTGCCTGTGTGTGTGTCCGTCGTCCGGCTGTTTCAACTCGGCAACCAAGCGAGTTCCGGTCCAAAATTTTGCCAGTTGATTCCCCAGCAAGGGTCCACCCAGAACCGTGGTAGTAACTTTCATGCATGTCTGGATCCCGCGTTCGAGCGCATAAAAATTTTGGCGGGAAAATCGCTAACTCGGGAACGAGAAGAGGTAGGAGGCAGAAAAACTTTAGGGTAATGTTTCCTACTCACGCACGGTCAAAAGATTTCAAATCTAGCTCCCTAGAACCGCCCGGTACCCGCGTACAGACACGTGAAAACTTTAGCGGGAAAGTTGCCAAATGAGAAACGAGGAAAGTTGGAAGGCTAGAATTTTAAGGGAATATTCCTTACTCAATGCGACTAAAAGATTTCAAATTCAATTATTCTAGCAGGTCTTTTTCTCGCACCAACAACGTTCCGTCTGTCGGGTTACTGAAGCCGACATCTACTACTGACACATCACATAGCTGCACAATTAATGTCCCAAACTTCGAGGGCCAGTATGTCACAAATTCTAGCTACTCTGATTCCTTGCAATCTTGCTATAGCATGAAATAGTTCAAAAACGCATGATCACACCAGCCCGCCTAATGCTTTCTAGTCTGGGTTACATTTGCAAATATGATAAAAAGCAGTCATTATTTTCATCACATAGGTTACTGCTCATGCTAAGATATACCGTAAGATTCAGCGCTTTCAAAAGTGCGGGAGGGATGAGTGAGTGATTTAGAGTTGAAGTGAAGGAAACGAACGAACAATGGATGTTTCCCAGGGGGCATAAGCAATAAGACGCTGTATTGTAGCGTTGCTAATGGGATGGTTAGCGTCAATTTCAGCTGCAACGAATAGTGATACGAATAGCATGTACAGTGCCACTGTGATACTAGCGACAATCACAGCGAACATTAGTGTCGTTGTGCGAATGTTTTCGTTCAGCTGATATTTCACGCTTAATGAGCTTGGCCGGTGAGATGACGCTGCCCGCTGAAAGACATAGTGTTGTTGAAACGAAAACTAAGAAAACGGTATCATTGCACACTCCCTCGAAGAAATCACGTTGGAACTCTATCCACGCCGGCAGTCTTTAGCATGCAGAAACTAGTCTCCAGTATCCAGCCCGATACCAAAATAGGAGGATATTACCTCTCAAAACCTCTCAAAATACAAATTCACTTTTCAGTTATGCCTACGCCTCTTGTGCGGACTGGCGCAAAATTTGCTAACTTTGATACCAGGTAAAATAAATCCGAAATTTCCCCATTTATATGCGACACTTATTCAAATGTCTACGTTTCATGTACAGCTGCTAATACTTTTACTCTTTTTTTCTGTAAAAAAGAAATCGTCGAATAACCTTTTTTAAAAAATTTAAAATGAGAAGCACTGCAAACGGAATAAGTACTAAAATTTGAGAGCAGCCCAGTGCAAGCGCAATTGTTTTTGCTTTCCGGCATCCAAACAACTGCAACGAACAGAAAGGTATTTTGATGATCGGTGAGTATCGACTTGTTAAAGATAGTATCAGTGCGCACAATATGCCCTGAAATATTTGAAAATTGTACAGCGCTCCGGATTGAAGTTAAATAAGCCAGGATTCACATGTACTTATACGTGCTTTGTGCTAAAGTGCATTTCCTGCTGGTAGGTTAAGCTATACTCGTGGCATATAGTTTTCTCGCTTTATCTCTTCTATTTTTCTTGGCCTATAGACAAAATGTTTACGGAAAAGATAAAAACCAAGAAACTGGTTTGTTGCAGTACAAAACACAATTCGGAAGAGAAGAAGCTGAAGAGGGTTGCCTGAAGAGTGACGAGCAAAATTCCAATCCATCTTCTGTTTCTGCTTTCATAATTTTTGAGTAAAATTGTTGCGGCAGTCCTCTCTATAGCTATCGACACAGTAGACAGCTTAATAAGAATTTCGCCAGGTATGAAGATTTTTTTCAAATCTAAAAGCTGTTTATTAAAAACAAGTTAAAAATCTTTGAAAATTTGAAGAAAACTGATTGTTTGCAGCTGCAGCACAAATTATTGACCGTACTCTTGATAGAAGCTCAAACCGATGGTCTGAATCTCCCATCGGCAATACCGCACCGTCTGCGATTCGTTTCGTTGGCAAAACGGTACTGCAGTATGTTTGGGGGCAAACTAAACAATTCATTGACAGTCCTGTCAGCGATTGACGACAGCTATGACATAACACCGGCGGCTGAATTACATCCAAGTACCTGCACCTTTCATAGCGAATAGAACAGGAGGAAGTTTCTGATTTAACTATGTAAAAAAGGCTGATCAAAACAACTTGAGAAGTAGCTATCTGTGAAGTTGTAAGACGACGCTATGAAGCGCGGCTGATCTAATGAAAGTGAAAGTCGGAACCTCTTCAATAAACGTTCACTGCGAGAGAGGAAAAGGCACTCTAAGGTAGCCCATGTGATAATAAGTCCAGTAGCAGCCACCAGCAGGAAGGCTGCTATCTGTATCTTCTTTCGAGGGTTGCTTACAAACAAGCTGGCATGAAGCAATTGCCTACATACAAGTTTGTCCGCCCGGCATGTCCCTAGTGCTAATTTACCATCGAAACGAATAAATGAATCGTTAAGGAAATGATTGCCACACTGGCAAAGTTGAACTCTCGACCTGTTGCTTGAAGATAGCGCTGCCTCTTGCTTGCAGGTCTGATCGAGTTTCAAAAGCACAATCAAAGCAATAAAAAGCAACGCAGGTTATTAAAAAAAATGCCGACCTCTGCAACGCTCCCGTGAAAAAATAAGTCTGTCACAGCGCTGAGACTGATTGTTGAGCGCGGCGGACGATAAGACATAAACGGAGAGTGGTATCATCCCTTTAATAATAATAACTTTTACGAAGAACTATTGTCTTACTCTAGTTGTTAATCGTCTAAAACAGACGCAAAATTTATACACTAAGTTGGTACTTTTTACTTGTAATGCGTCTGTTCAAATGCATGAATTTGCTGTTCCTCAGACGAGGTATCTTACCTTACATTTCACGTCCCATATTACACCGAACATCTTCCGGTTTGAATGCACGGGCCAGATCAACAACATTTTTACGCTTTCTTGAATATTTTACAACTGCGTATTGTGCAAATGCAAAAACGCTTATTGGCAAGAGATTGTCTATGTGTATATGTGTGTGTGTCCGTGTATTTGCATTTTTCGTCACCCATTTTCATTGCGGAACTGATTATTCTTCTGCACTTTATTAGAGAACTAGTTATGATCTCAGACTGCATGTTACAATATAGTGTAACCCTCTTCGTTCAGCTCCTTGTAATTTTTTCGTGCTTAGCTAGATTCTAGTCTGACCGTGAATGTTCGGTAAGTCTGTTGTCAACAGGCCACAGGTGTGAGGACTATGCGTAGCTACGCTTGCTTATTACATGTGCATAAATGAGCGAGCAAGTGTAATAGAGAGTTAAACCCCCAAAGGATGACGCTTTTTATCTCCTCCAACTAGTAGTTTTAGCTAATAAGCAGAACTTTAAGTATCCGGCTTTTTTTGGTCCTGCATGCCAGGATGCTATCCTAATTTCACTGCCCACAAGCACAAAAACGCCACTACACATGTCAAACTTTCGTTGCAAGGCGCCCTCAATTAATTGCGTTGTTGGGCATATTCGGGAGTAAGCTTGGGTGTGTGTTATGCGTGTGCTCCGCCATAACCCAAAAGCAAAAAAAACCCAGGCTGGAAAGCACCAGGCTCTCCGCTCCGATCATGAGTTTTTGCACTAAACACGCTGATCGCTATTAGCAGGAATGATCCCTATGCTGTAACCCAAAACTTAGGCTCACATTGGCCGTGTTTTGACCCCTTCCGACATGCTGGAGAAAGGGCATCAGTTGGGATGAAGGTGCTGCGTTAGAGAGCCACACGGACATCCTGGTGCTTGATTACCGGTTTTTTCATGGAGTCCGGTTGTTTTTTCGGTAAATGCTCGCTTTGTGAAAGAATGACAAATGAAAATTTTCTCGGAAAAATGCAAATTTCCAGTTCACTAAAAAGTGGAAGTGTTGCTCGAGCGGTCGTTTGTCAAAAAAT
>UYRT01000042.1:0-17363 GCA_900617915.1 Gongylonema pulchrum
TTGTCATTTTTTCACAAAGCGAGCATTTACCGAAAAAACGACCGGATTTCATGCAAAAAACCGGTATTCATTCACTTGGATGTCCGTGTAGCTCTATAACGCACTACCTTCATCCCAACTGACATCCTTCCTCCTGCATGCCGGAAGGGGCCAAAGCACGGCCAATATGAGCCCAAGTGTTAGGCTGCAGTGTAAGGATCATTCGTGCTAATAGCGATCTGCAAGTTTAGTGCAAAAACGCATAATCGCACAGGAGAGCCTGGTGCGTTCCGGCTTGGGTTTAAATTAAATTTTCATTTTCAATATCAGTAGTTATAATATTCAAAAATTTGAAATTTTAGCTGCAGAAGCACAAATCTCAGCAAAACCGGAAGCACCTACTGATGCTGCAGCTACAGCGAAAGAAGCACAGACTGAAGCTGCAGGCAAAGCTACCGAAACCGCTACGCCAGCAGAAGGAAAGCAAGAATCAACAGTCTCTACAGAAAGCGCTAGCGCAGGAGAAAGCGGAGCAACCGAAGCACCGAAGAGTGAAGTCTCAGCAGAAAGCGTAGCTAAAACGGGAGAACCAGAAGAAGCGAAGGAACAAGCTACAACTGCAGCAGCTGAAGGAGAAAAAACAGAAGAAGCTTCTAAGCCGGCAGCAGATGCAGCTACAACATCTGCATCGTCCGGAGAAAAAGAAGCCACAGCGGCAGAAGGAGCATCAGTATCAGCCGACGCCACGACGAAGAAACCGGAAGCACCAGCATCGGAGCTCAACATAGATGCGGTTCCAGCAGTCGCGATTTCGGACAAAGAACAGGTGACCGACAAAGAGGGACTGACTACTACCACAGGAACAACGCTTATTGGACACGGTAAGTTACGCAAAAATCTGTACCATTTAAACGAAAGAGTAGATTGTGGAGATGTTGTATTTGTAAACAACGGGAATTGTACCGCAGTCAAGATTCTGCTAAATTCTCTAGGGATGTATTTGCTAGACGGCAGAGTCTTGAAAATAAAACAAATTTTATTTTAAAACAATCGACAGTCGCAGAACGAAAGTAACAAAGACCGGCTTGTTAAGGGGATTGGCCGACAGCAACAAGCTACTGCTGCAACAATTCAACCACTCAGCAAAACAAACTGATTACAATACAAATCGCATCAAGAAGAAGTGGGCTGAAGCGGAAGGGAGGAGGGGACGGGGGAAAGGAAGTGGGAAGGGAGAGAACGCGAGCCTCAAGGCGAGACATTTGAATATGATACGCGTGGAGGCGTCGAACAAAAATTTAGAACAAAATACATATGCAAAAAATCAGTTCAGAACAAAAGTCAAAACTCTTTTAGTATTCGCTGCTAGGAGGAGAAACGGCACTCGGAAAAAACCTGATTGCTAGCTTGTGCCAATAGCAACCATCTCTGGAAAGGCTGTTCGATAACCTGAAATCGTTCACTTATTGAATTTTGTTCATTTTCAGGTTGCGTTGTGTCCTTCCAGGCTGGACCTATCTCGACAAAGCCTGTTGACTTTATTGCAGAATTTGTTCCTAATGGTACAGTGCCAAGTGTTGAAGAATGCGCAAAACGTTGCTACACGGTAAGTGTTCAGAATCTGCATAGGAGCTGCCATGGAGTTTCAAAGACCCCGGAAAATTTTGCAGCTTTCAGAAGTTTTCAAGTCGGATTTCGGATTATTTTTTTTAGCAAGTCACCTCTCACCTTACTGGTAACCGGCCGACGTTACATGCTAGTGAGTGGTGCTCGCGAGAAAGTAAACAACTGCTCGAGCAGCCTGCGAAGAATAGGGAACATATATCGAACCAGTGCTGAGTATCAACTGGTGATGTGCAGCACGGGGCTGAAAGGCTTGGCTAACTACGGCTGTTCCCACGCAGAAGACCAGACATCAGGTCAGATGATCAGCATGCAAGTATTTTCGTGCCCATGAGAGAAAGCAAAATCCGGCAGGAAGGGCACGATACTCGTTATGCTGATTCTAAAACTTGCGAAAGGTCAGCGAAGAAGAAACCTCCACAAAAAGAAAATTAAAAATGTCTACGACAGACAAGGAGGAAAAAGAAGGTGAATTCTGCCTTGAAAGGTAATACGCAATAGATGTACTGTCAGGTTGAACCGAAGGCACAACGGCCGGTGGTACAGTGGGTAGCACCTCACGCCCGGACGTAAAGAGTTCGATTTCCTCCCAGTCCATTACTGTTTTCAACAAGGGGCTTCGTTTACGATAGAAGTTGTATGTCAGTGAAAAATACTGCAAGATGTGAGATGAACGCAAGGATGAAGTAAAAATTCACGTCCTCCTTGTGAAGAATGGCTCTGAAAACATTCCATAAAATACGATAAATTTCAGGAAGGATGCGCTGGTGCAAAGTTTGATCCAGCTACTCACGAATGTTCTTTAGCATATGAGGATCATCAGTACTGCGACGGCAATGAAGAGGAGCATCGTTCAGTGGAAGCTACGGAAACACTCTGGATTCACTGTATCAGTTGCAGTAAGTGGATTTGTTATCGCAGAAATTCAGCTTTTGTTTTCCCATTATAAATCACTACATATCCAAAACAACTGAAACAGTTGCCATTTCAAAGTTAAATTTTCCATTAGCAATTTTTTCAACTGCATTGACCAGTGCTGCTTTTCGTGATGGTCGGTTTGCTGGCTTTTCTGAGGTTTGTTTCGTTGTCCTGGGTTTGATTATTGTAACTACTGAACAGATGTGAAGAATAAGTCTTTTTTAACAATACTTTACACTTCATTGCATGTAAGATTATTGCACGCCAAACAGCTTATCAACATTTACTGCACGCCGCAGAGCCACTGGTTTGAGTATTTTGATTCAAATTCCTCAGAACTTCTTACTTTCATTTATCAGCCTTCTTTTTAAAGAGCTTCATTAATTCGAGGTCTAAGTGAATGGTACTTTCCATTTTATTAAGGAGTATTTGCTCCATCTATACTGGCAATAAAGCGAATATTATTTCCCGGCCTGCGCATCATTCTTCTGAAGAAACATTTTATCCTCTATACTTTTTTCTGATGAAAGGTGGGAATTTCTTAAAAAATCAGAATTTTCCATTTTTTCAGGACAAGAGCTCAAGGAAAGCACACTGGGTTTGTTTGTTGAAGACACAACTGTTCCAACAGGTATAAACCTAACCTTAAATCACATGCCTGTAAAAAGTATTTGTCGGTTAGGAAGTGATTAAAACCCGATTTTTGTATCCCGCTTAATGAAATTTAATTAGGAAGCCAGTTTTTTTTTTTTTTTTTTTCAATCAGAAGAGTGAAAAGAAAAAGTCATTTCGAGACTTTTTTCTGATATATAGGAAGCTTTTTTTGTTTAGAAAATTAGTAGTTATCCAACACCCATATCTCATAATTACTTTTGAGAACAGTCGGTGGGCACCGCGCATTAGAATTAGAGAAAATATGTGAATGCAGTTTACTGATACGTGTATTCGCTTACTGAATGCAACTGTTAAATGAAGGAGCATATTCGAGTCGAGCAGACGTTAGCTTTTCGGACATTTCGCAAAACATTCCGGCGGCATATTTAATCTACTTGTAATTTAGTTTCAATTTATTTCAGGTGCGTCTGAAAAAGCTAGCAATGATGAAGGTTCAAAAACAGGGAGAGCACCAGAGAGATCTGGCGACGAAAATACACCAGCACCGAAAGCCATTGATACAGAAGAGAAATTTTTGTCAACGATTAATCAGGATGCAACTCTGGAGTCTACCAAAGAAACTGGATCCGCAATTACATTGCGAGCAAATGGCAAAGCCTCAGGTAGCGAACTGAAAACAGCTGATGGAGTTGCAGCTGACTTTTTGTCCAGCACACCAGAATCTCCAGGAGCCGCTGGCAGTATTGCTGACAAAACTGAGCCAGTGGCGGTGACATTAGAGACAAAGCTTGACAGCGTTGCCGATGAGTCAACTCGGCTTCCGGCAAGCGTTTCGGAAATAAAAGGCGATGAATCGGTAGCACCCGGTGACATGCAACTTGATACCACACCGATTGTTGTGGTACTGGAGGCGCATGGTAGTGTTACGTCGGCACCGGAAGCAGCGAAATCGGATGAACAGACTACCAAGATTCCGAGCGATACGGAGTTGGTGACGAATCGAATTATTGAAGGCGAGAAAGCAGTCGCTGATATAAATATGGTGACCAAAGATGGCGGCGAGGCTGGAATTGTGGAAAAAGTTGCAGAAACTCTCAGCGCGGACGAGCTGGCAACTACGGTTCGACCTGAACTACTGATTTCTTTGACCGCAAATACGCCACTTCACGTTCCTATCGACAGTTCCGAAATTGCTAGTGTCGCGGTGCCGGATTCCAGAACCAGTACCGTTGCACCCGGAGAAGTTGTTCAACTGTCAACAGCTGAATCACCGGTGAAGAAAACTGAAGTTGGCGATCAGAAGCAGGAAAGTGATCTGTCCGGCGCTGATACTGGCTTCCAACACGAATCTCAATCGACAAATGCTGTTGCTCCAGAGATCATTGGTAAAGTGACGGTGCATCCAGAAAGTGCAGAAAGCGGTAATAAATTAGGTGCAAGCGATATCGCAGCTGCGGTAGCAAGTGCAGTTGCAAGTGGTTTTACAACAGCCACAACTGGTCTGCCACACGAAGAAAGTAAAACATCGAATGTCGTCGAAGCGATTACTGTAGAATCTCATCTCATAACATCTGCAACTGAGCCAGAATCGCACACGGAAATAACATCATCAGATAATCCAGAAGAAGCAACTGTAGTACAGTCACATGCAGAAGTAACATCAGCGAGCATTCCAGAAGCATCAATGGAAAAAGAATCTCAAGTCGGAGTTTCATCATCAGGCGTACTGGAAGCATCAACCGAAGCACAGTCCCACACCGAAGTAACATCGTCAATCCTTCCAGGAACAGGAATCGTAGTAGAATCCCACACGGCAATAACTTCATCAAATATTCCAGTGGGAGCAACCGTGGAATCTGGTGCTGAAGTCACGCCATCAAGTAGTCCCCAAGCTATTACTGTAGAAGAAACACATGCGGAAGTGACATCAGGCGAAGAAGCAGTTATTGCTGGAGCATCAGAAACTGGTGTAACTTCTAGCAAGGTTGCAGAAACAAGCAAAACTGAAACGCATGAAATCACCGGGAATGTGGTCGAAGCAAGTACAGCAGAAAGCCGAGAAAGTATAGAAGGGGCAACCAAAATTCCAGAAGCCGACGGTGTCGGTGGAACTTTGTTCGCTGAGAATGCAGTAACAGATGGATCAGTAGTAGCGCAGGCACATGTCGATGATAACGTCAAAAAGGTGATCCAGGCAGCTTCGGAAAGTGGCGTTGCGGTAACCGATACTTCGCCAGTGATTGGCGATGCATCAGTAGCAGCTGTGACAAGCGGCGCAGTACACGAGGCAGCCGTAACATCTGATACTAGTGGTAGCAGTGGGAGTGGCAGTGGTAGCAGCGAACTGGGAGCAGATTCCACGAAGATCGTTGTTGGCGATACGGCAACGAAAGAAGGTTAACCCCAATTTGCTTGATTGAGAAGGCATTCTTATGACTCAAAACATCCTCCACATCCTCTATAATTCAATACGAAAAGCAGAAACATTCGGAAGTAGATCGAATGTACCTTGTGTCAATAGAAACCATTCACTGGCAAGATTGTTAGTGGTTTTCTGTTCAAGAATTGCTTAGAAGCAAGATAGCGGTGGTTTTATTTCCTAGGCGTACGGCAGTGCCAATTTACCATCGAGACGAATAAACGGATTACTGAGAGAGAGTCTCTCCATCGCTTTTTTAACAGTACACGCTGCAAATCAGAAGCTGGACTTCAGTAGATGACAAATTTGAAAGCTAAGCTGTCAGGGTAACCGAATTTAAGATGAGAGCATCACTTGAATCGATTTACAGTGTGTCCGGAATTCACTTTTTTCCTGTCTAGTATTTCATTTAGTGCACACACTGGAAACTGATACTGGCATGCGGGAAATAAGACCGTCTTCAGTTTGTTTCAGAATAGATTTCTGAAAAAGAAAGCTGCCAGTTTTATTCTCAGTGGGTGGTTGCTGCTGACAAAGTGCTGTCAGTCGAATCAACGAAAGGAAGTTTTGAGTAAAACAGTGGAGTTTCGGCTTTCAGATCATTCTGACTTAACATGTATCCAGTACTATTATGCCGATATTCATGGGCAAAGGAAAATAGCGAGTAAAACTGTTTTCATGCAGTAGCCGGAGGGTTCGACTCCACCAATGGGATAATCAGTCCATCCTCGGTTCGTTCATTCATCTCGATGGCAAATTGGTACTGGTATATGCCTGGAAATCAAATTCACGATCAGCCTGCCGTATAAGGGGGTTCCAGAAAAGGGGCCATCGACAACCTTACCTGCGGATAGTTGCTGTTGGCAATAGTTTTCAGTTGGGTCAATTCCGGACCTGTACCCGTAATAGAGGACGATTTTGGAGAGAGTAATGATTGATTTTTAATTACTTCTAGATAAGCAGCAGGAAGCAAAAGCTAAAGCACAAGACAGCGATGCGTCGACGAGGCTGCCGCTGGATCTTACAACGTCCGGTTCAACTATTGTGGATGAAAGCGCTGCATTCCAGAGTAGTGGAATTCATGCCGTCGGAGAACACGAAATAACCCCATCGACGTCCAGCGAAGGCAACTGGTTGACTGCATCAGGTGCTAATTAACCTCTGAAATTTTCCTCAGACTGCAAATCCTGAGCAAGGATAACTTGCTAAAATGAAGCTCATGAAATCGTTCTCTGACTATGCAGTTAGTAGTTTTTCCAGTTTCTTTGTCCAGTGCTGCATTGACCGGCCGTCAGCCTTCTGACAGTCCTGATGTTCATTTAAACGTCAGCTCGAGGACAACTGTGGATTAAAAATTACGAAAATTTTTATTTTAGGTGAAACTGCGACAACCGAACCACCAGTTCAAGCAGTTTCCGATTTGGTCAACATTTTGAGTCACAATTCGAAAATTGAAGATGTGATTCGGCGTACTTCACAGTCACCTTATGAGAAGGGAAAAGAAAAAGGTGCTTCACTGTTTTTAGCAGAAAAACTTAAATTTTACGAATTTCCACAAGCATTCGTTATTGAAAAATGTACTGCAGAATCATTCGTTGTTGATGATGCATCGGTGATAAAAGACAGTGACGCTCGGCGACCGACCAGTGTTGCTCACATTCGAGAGGCTCTGACTGGAACGCCTAGCCGTAGTGGTGTTAAAATGACTTCTTTCCAAGGTTTTTTTTTCTCCTAAAAATCTAAAATCAGAGATGACAGTTCTAAATTTCACATATAACGATGGACATGCACCAGTACCAGTTTACCATCGAAGCAAATGGATGAACTGTAGAGGGACTGGTTGTCTCAATGACGATTTCGGACCCTACGCCTTCCACACGACAACAGTGCTACTTCTCACCGTCCACCGCCAGTATTTTGGCGAATTGGCCATACTTCTGACAGACTGGTGTATCTGACTGTATAAAATAAAAGTATTTTAGAGATTTTAGGGAATTCCTATAACTTACGAACTGAGTGAAACATCACTTGCAGGAACGGCAACTGGTTGCCCGGGTCGCATTGAATTTGAAGTATCGTCAATTGGTGAATTACCGCCGCTAAATATTTCCAGTGAAGCTACCGCTGAAACGCCAGCTGATTGCGCTCGAAAATGCTACGAAGACGTACGAATTTGCTTACATTTAAAACTGGAATGCTCGGAGTATCTGCCAAAATTCATAGTGTGGTCTTCATCGATGAAGCTGGCGTCTTTTACAATTAACTTGACCAATGCAGCATCACTTAGTGGCCATTTTACCGTCCACCCCGATATTTGTTTTCATCTTCTGAAGATGTTACATCAGCATAACGGTTTTTCCGGCAGAAGTACTTTACAAGGCTTTAGCCATTTCAGGATATCCTTGATGCGTGTGTATGTTGAACGTCGTCACCGAACCCTGTCTTTTCTGGACGCAATGAAGTGTTTGATCGGATAGGCGAAAAAAAAGCATAACTAATATCTTGGTCAAGAAGATACACATGTTATCAAATGTTACCATCTGCGTAACCTAGATCAGTCTGTTTTTCAAAACTCTGAGATTTTTTTGGGCCTGGCCGATTTTAACCAGCGATAGTTGGACCCCAACAGCACCACTACATCAGATTGTCCACCAAAAAATATCTGTAAAAATTCCAACTTGTAGGCTCAGACAAACTGTGCGATGATTTTCAGGCGGATTGTGTTCTCGCAGGATTTGTGCCAAGCCCAAATGGGCAGTCAACATGCTTGCTCACATCAGATATTGGTATCTGTTCACCAGAAGACAAACCAGTGCCACAACATACAGCCAATGCACCGTTTATCATTAGCTGTTTGAAATGTTCCAGTAAGTTTAGTATCATTATCAGGGGCAACAGAAAGAGGTGACGCGAATTTTCGTATTGTTTGGCATATTCAGCGCTGAGTTGGAAAATCGAAAGAATGTCTAGTGGAAATTAAAAAATCACCATACCTTCTCAAGCTTTTAAATAGGCTAGGCAGCAGACTATAGCATCACTTCTTTTTGTATTTATAGCTGAGGAATGAAACGCCGAATGCTTTCCTCTTTAAACATATGACCTCTTTGGTCCCGATGTTTTGCAGTTTCAGTAATTCATGATTAGGTGTATGTTCAACTAGTAAATGTTTGATATTGAAAGTGAGGCTATATGGTTATACACTGATACTAAGGATAAAAAAAATCATGCCCATAAGGAGACAGGGTGAGGACACTTTCGAACCTGAGCGGACAGTGCTCATACTTCTAAAGCATATGCTAGTCAAAAAATTAAAAAGCTGAAATACATCCTTTCTTCCAAGTCTGAAATTAAGATTTTTCATAAATTTTGGCGCAAATTTGCAGAATGCAACTATACGCTTAGCGAAGTGGTCGAATTGACCAGGTTACATGAAGTGGACGCAATCGAGCCAGTACTTTCAATTAGTCAGTGTGCTGAAGCATGCTCGCGTCGTAACTGTGCCGTCGCACATTACGATCATAAATCCAATCTTGTATGTTTCTTTGCCTGCCTTTTCGTAGTCAATACAGTAACCGGGAAAAGGAAGGGATGGAGGGGTGCGCGAAAGGGAAGGACTGAATAGTTATATCTTCTTGGGCTTATTTAAACAAAAATCATGTATTTTTCAAAAAAAGAACTGAATATCATTTGGCACTTTTTTTACTGTCGGTCATTTGGCTTCGCCGGGAACTATGAGCATCCAGCGAAATCACTAACATAGGATACTCACACTGACTGTCCAAGATATCCTGATGCTCTTGGTCAAATTCAAAAGCTCAAAGCTTACTACCATATTTGCTTACTGTAAGGAACGATGGCACCCAGGAAATGATTTCAGCGGTAGTAAATGTCAAGAGCAACTTGTTTTCTGCCAAGGCTGCCTTTCATTGAAGAGATTTTTACAAGTAAGCTAACGCAACCTTGAATCTCTGACGTGTGCCATTGCCAATTTACCATCGAAATGAATGATATTTAGCCGCCTTAATAGGTGACTTGAATATATGACTTTCAGCCCAAGAGCAGCGTTACTGCATCGCGCCAACTCACTGTTTGTTAATCCATAACCCAGAAAATCCAGAAAATTCAACTTACTGTTTGTTAATCCAGAAAATTGAGTTCGTATTACAAATATTTCTGGTAGCAGTATGTTTTATGATGTTGCTTTGCCTGAAAATAGCAAACGTTATGCCTCATTATTTTGTTGTTGCAGTGCTCACTGTCATCCGAAAAGAAATTCGGGGAGTGTTCGGAAGAGAAGCCACTAGCAGTGGATGGTGATGAACCGGTACTTTTGGAGTGTGTTCGATGTTTTGCATAATTTCTACTGTGTGCCATCGTACACCAAAGTACAGTTATCTTCCGACGAGGTCTCATTAACGTGCCTGCTAAAGCGTTTTCTGTATTTTCCTCTTTTCTGAATCGTCGTTCTTTAAACAAAACGCACGAAATCATAGAGTGAGAATGGTCACTGGTTGCCACAACCCTTGAAAATACCACCAGAGCTTCCAGAAATACAGTACCATAGTTTAACCGTAGTTTCCTCTCACAGGAAATTACACTCAGTGGTACTGTATTCCTAGAACTTAAACAGCTGTTGCATACTCGCCATTTTCCTTGTCATCGATGTAGCTGACAAAATATCTGTTTTGCTATCTTTGAGATTCACCGCATCCACAGTAGCCGCATATAGCCATTCGAGTGAGCTCTACCACTCAGGGCAGTTTAGTCAAAATTTTTTCCGTATTCGCCCTCTATCAGAGGCGAAGGCGTTTGGAAGTATTACAAAGATAGAAAGCGCTAACAACAACAACAACCAAAGCCGGCAAGGTTTTCAATGGCTTCTTCAGTCTCAGCTGAGGATTGCATATAAGGATGCTGATGGCGGAATCACTTAATAGCTGTTATTTAGTATGACTTCACAGAAATTAATCGTTTCATATTTGATCCAGCATTCTTACTACATTTTTTTTCGGTAAGGGCTATTTTATTTGTCATTTTCCCTAGAAAACAGGTAATATCATTGTTAACAACAGCAAAACAATGATATTCAAAAGTACAGAAATATTTTACTCCCATTGGACGACTTGTGACCAGAACATTGTTGTGACTATGGCAAAAATATTAAATTTGCCACGCAGGACACGTTGTTTGTTTCGTTAGCATTTGGTGTATGACACTTAGTACTTGCGAATAGAAATGACCACACGAAAAAAGTTAGCAAGACATCTTCTCCCTTGTTCTGCCGGTAGTTGTTGGGGCTTGGCCACTCAGAGCACTTTTGGAAAAACTGCCCACTTAGTCTTTAATCATACGTAACAATTTTTAGAGGCATTTTAACATCTTTGAGGATTTTTGCAACGATAGCCCGAGCAGTCCTGAAGAGTTTGTTGAGCACTAACAATGCACTTCTTTCACCATTTTCTGTCCTTATCTTTGCTTTTATTATTGCACGAGAACTTTTTTTTCCAAAAGTATATAGGAAACTTATAATTGTTGTCAATACGGGATACTGCTATATATCTACGTTTTTCCGAAACGATAAAAAAGTTTTGTTTCATTTTTTCCTTTTCTGAAAAATCGAAAGTTCGACATTTCTCCTTGTAATTTCTATGTTTTCCGTGTGAAATGCTGCAGTATGAAGACTAGTCAAAAGCCTCTCCATATTTGCTCTTTTTGAGAGGCGGAGGCACTCGGAAGTACGCCGAGTGGTAGCAAGTACTAACTGCAACCACCGGTTGGCAGGACTGTCGACTGCTCTTACTTTTGAGAAACAATTTGATGGCGGGTTTGATTCATTTGACATGCAGCAGCGCCAATTTGCCACTGAAAAAAGTGAGGCTGATTGTCCCCAGGCCGAGTTTACTTCCGATTCTGTGATATTTGGTAACTGTTATCAATTCCTGCTTTCCGTTGCTCTCCCTTCCAACCAGACCGGTGCATAATTATTATGATTAAGTGGTAAAGTGTAAAAATTGTTTTGGTTGTTCGATTATTCAGTTTTGATAATAATCAGTAATTACCTGTCTGTCTGTATTATTGTTATTGCGATTTTTTATCATCATCATCAATATTATTATCGTTCCTGTAAATTGCCGTAATGACAGAACGCAGTTCAATAAAATTATTTGCTCACCTGTTAGAATGTCGTGAATTTCAAATCAACACGAATTGCTAACTTACTGCGATTAGCTGCGAGTTGGTCCTTTATTTATGCAGTTGGTAGCTTCTCCAACTGCTTCGATCAGCGCCACCACAGCCCGGTGAACAGCCTACTTCAAATGTTAACATTGTTCTTTCCCCCATTTTTCTTTTTTTTCCTCTTTTGCCCTTCAAAAAAGCAGATCGAGATCTGGAGTAAGTTCTCGAGCGATTTTTGTAGTTCTAGCGATTTTATAAATTGCCTAGGAATGCTGTAAAAAAGTTGGATATTCTTAGTACTAACTACGAATAAATTAATAATTGGACTCGCGAAGAACTTTTTACCGCAATTTCTGGTTTACTATAGTACGCAATAACTACATATGTACATATTTTTACGCATACATATACAAGCTGCAGTAGTTTTATTAATTCAAAAAAAGCGTAACTTTAGCAGACGAATGTCCTGAACAACGAAAACGTACCCACAGTCAATTTGGACGGAAATGCTGAAAGGGAATAACCTTGCTGCGTCATATAAATGTAGCTTAAGCCATGTTAAATCAAAAGATTTTAATGCTACGGAATTTTAGGAGAAAAGGAGTAGTTGGACTTCGGAGAAACGTGCAATCACACGTACAAACATGCACGCACGCACACAGGTTTAGACACATACACGTGGATACGACACCACAGAATTAAACAAACGCACTTATATACACACACATTAGACAAACACACATAACATAAATATACACAAACATACAGAAGCAAACATAAATGCTCAAACGTACACACAAACACGCCGCTGGTCTTTAGAAAAAGTATGCATTGCCAAAAACAAAATTCCCTCCGTGTTTAATTCTCTTAGAAAGTAACCATTCTGATGCACTTCAACATACCGTAAAGAAAATTTTTATTGATTTGGCAAGACAAAAAAAAAGTGTAATTTGATTTGTTCACAGAATTTAATAAATATATCTTTAGCTACTTCTTTTGTTGATTCATCGCTGCTTCAGGTTTTTCTTTAGCCGTATGCAGGTCATCCTTATCGGATTTCATCGGTCGAAGCGCCATAAACTGCGACTGCGCCGATGAGGTTGACCCTGGAACAGAAGAAAGTGGCGAGGGGAAAAAGCAGGGGCCTGGAAACAATATGGGCTTTCATTTTCGGTTATTCCCACTGAGAAAATGTGTGCTGTGGTATTACTGAGAAAAACTTAAAGCGACCTCGTGAACAAATCCATTTGCTAGGGCATTTTTGCACAGAAATAATGGAGTTCTACAGAAGTATTAGGCGAAAATATGAAGCACACTTTTCAGAGGCTACTGACAGAAGTTAGGGAAAGGTAACTGAGGGAGAGTGAGGTTGGTGAGGTTGGTGTGACCCTTACGGGGAAGATCCTGGATGCTACTTTGCTCTTCCCAAAGAATGAATCTTAGGTTCGATGTAGATTTTCTGGTATGTCTTGTTTAAAGTGTTCTTGTGTCAACTGATTAATATTTAATCCCAATATGGCAACTGATTAATATTTAATCCCTCCACCTCCCGCACCTCATTCCCCTTCTTTTTCACTTCCCCTTCCTCCAAGTGGCGTAGACCATGAAAAATTGAAAACCGAGTGCTCTATTCCGACACTAGCAATTAAACCACTGATAATTTCACACTTTTTGGTGATAATTGTGGACCGACAGCAACTTTTACTTCTTTTCTCTGATACTGATAAGCATTTTGTCCGCTTAACAATGAAATAAAAAAGCATTACACAGCAAACTAACCAGATGTGGCAGACTGGGAAGTCATCAACGGTGTAGTACCATAGTCAGAAGTAGAATCGCGGAGCGCTGATCCAGTGCTTGTTCCGCCTAGACTTGGATTCAGTCTTAGACTGCTGTTTTTTGGCGAAACGCTCTACAAAATATATATTTTGAGTAAACAATTAAGATGTTATATCGAGTTCAGGTAGTCACAGTGACCGCTGCTGCATCATCTATAGTGGGGCAGCCGGCTGGTGATTCTGCGATGCATTGAAATTTTCATTCTTCTTCCTGTTTTTTTTTCTTGTTCGGGAAAGAGTTGAAAGAGCACAGGAAAAGCTTTTAATTCGGCGGAAGAATTTGCTTGACGGGATGAAAAAAGTCCTGAATAAGAATGGAGAATTTGCCAGCTGCATAAGTGGTGAGAAGAAACGCCAGTGAAAAGTAGCATCTGATCGTAGTAATTAAGCATACTTCATTTTCGAAATCAATGAAAATGAAAGAAGCAAATTTTCCGAAAATTTACTTCCAGACAGCGACTTACCCTGCAGGTTCGCACATGCGGGCTCATTGCCGGACTGCCAGAAAAACTCATAGACGCACGCTGAAAATAACGATGCTTTACAGTCTTAATGAACTTGAAAAATACAAGTAGTTTTTCATTGCGTAAAAGTGGAAGCCCCTTTTTTGTGAATGAGTAGGATAGAGGAGGCTAGGAATCGAGCCCTTTGTCTACACATTCGAAGCGACTTGCTACATTGTCTTGCCTTAAGCTGCTAGTAAAGCTTAAGAAAGTTTTACTTTCACCTGCATTCTTTTAAAACAATTCAGATTCTCTTAAATCATTTTCATTATGTGAGCGCATCTCTTTTTGCGCAGCATACAGTTTTTCTTGTAGGTTTTTCACGATACTTTCAAGCCCATGTGATTTTCAGCGCAGGAAGCTTTTTGCTCAGTCAGACTTCTTACTCAGTCAAACTTTTTGTGCTTAATAACAATAGTGAGAAGGGGTGCTTTCTTTCAGGCTGAAAATGTTTTTTAAGGAAAAACGGAAACCTGGATACGGAGCTTTGCGATAAAGCGTTTCATGACAATGATAATCTCATCAATTTCATCCACTGTTGGAGTATTTGGCATTTTGCTACCAATACTCTTTATTGCCGGCACTTTGCGAATCTGCTCGAGCTTGCTCATTGCCTTATCCAAATTATCAACTGTCTGCATTCAGAGATTAATCAAAAAAAAAAAAAAAACTAATAATAACGATAAACAAGACTGCCAGGACAGCTCACACAGCCGCTGTGGCGATCTAACATAAGCTGCATTCTCATCCAGATGCAACTGTTCCAGGCCCTTCTATTCCAGACCAAACATCTCTGGTGAGTACGTACAATCTATTTCGAGCATGTACCTTCTGAGATCGCCCGGGTGGTCGTTTACTTTCTCGTCGATACCACTTACTAATAGGGTAATATCTCTGTCAGCAGAACTGGTCACAAATGCCCTGCTTCTAGTATATTCGCTAAGGCATTCTGAAACCGTTTATAAGGTAGATTAAAATAATGTAAAACTTGTTTTATTCTGATCCGCGATGAGGCTCATGAGGTAGGGGTGAGAGTAAGGAAGAAGTAAATGAGGCGGAGAAGGAGGTAGTTGGAACGTTCTTGCCCCTTAAGTCAATTTTGAGACAAAAGGATCATTTTTGCTGATGGAAGATGCAAGAATAATGAGTCTTCCTGCGGTTTTGAGTTTAATGACTTTTTTGGTGTCAATACAATGCTTTTCTTTACTCTCTCACATCGATGAATTTGTCCCGAGGGTAAATTTGCTTTTTCGAGAAAGTCTTGGACAAGTTTCTTTGCACGATATTTTTGGCCATCGCTCAGGAAGGTATGGAAAGAGAAATGCTGCAAGTCGCAGGCTGTAACTTTTTCGGAAATGCCCACAAAAACTAAAAGAGTTTTGTCTCGCTCCCTCACAGAGAACGAATTACAAAAGAAAAGTCGAGAAGTGTCTTTGCCAAGATTCCCAAGGTTCTGGTTGTTACAAATAAATTGAAAAATCTTTCTTTCATACCACCCCATTTCCCTTTCTTTCCTTCACTTTTTTCCTCTTCTACAACCCTGACGGTGCCTGCATCATCTGAAGGTCTAATTGCCTCCTTTAAACCTCCAAGAAAAAAATTCCTTTGTCCAAAATGTTTGCGCAGTGTAACGTAATTAGAACATTTGTCCCTCTCTGCTGTCCTCAGGCCTCCCATGATTTCTCCAAGACAAAATCTTCCATGTTCTGATTGTTTTTATCGTGTCTTATGATCAACGGTACTCACAGGAAAGTATTCACAGCTTACAACAAACTTAACCTTCTGGTAGCCATCAACTAGTTCGCATACACCATAAAAGTTTGAATCGCTGTGCTCCTCGTTAATTTGTGAAGACGGAAGGCGAAAATGCACATCCATCTGCTTCGTTAGCTCAGCGTTCAAACTTTGTTCCTTTTTCGAGAGCGTTTTTAGCTGAAACGGCGTTAAAATTTTTAAAATTTACAGACAGACAGCTTATCAGTAATTGCAGGACAGCAATTAGGTATCATCTTTGAAAGAAGAAAGGATTCGAAAGCAATCTGCGGTAAGAATACCTCAAACAACCAACTGACGATGCTTGCCAATGAGCGGTATCTGTGAACAAGTAAATGACTACTCAGACAGGCTTTGAGAGAATGATGTCCAAAGCATACTTTTTTTCATCCGAAAGGAACTGAGGTAAAGATAAAAGAAGCCGACCGGACGGATGCGAAAATGAACTAACAAGGTGCAAAAATTGAAAATAGGACCCAAGAATAATAAAATAGAGCGTAAATTAAACAATGAAAGAGTCTTCACAACTGAGCGGGGTCCAGTCATCAATCACGAGACGAGATTAACACTCAGTGAGCAGCTGAGGGAAAATTTTTCCATAAAATAAACATTTTTCTCTCATTTCTGTGCCACACCTGTGCATTCATTTGACAAATTTTCAATTTCCAAAACTCAAGAAGACTTAAATTCCTCGACTTCTTCATAAATTCTGTACTGATTTATCGGACTTTGCATAAAGTATTTCAGAGTCACGTAGCAAGCTTGACCTGCTACATTTCAATTTGCATGTCAGGCAATGCTGTATGAGCTTGAGAATAAGATAATTATGGTCACACACCCGCATATCGATATCCTTGATTCGCTGCTTGTCCTGTTGCAGTTTTTCATCAAAATTTTTGGTGTTGCTCGCAACTTTGGTTAATTCTTTGAGACCTTCGCCAACTTTTTTGGCACGACGATTGAAACTTTCGATCTGACTCTTTGTTAGCTTTGGCCCAGCAGGAGCTGCAGCTGTATCGCCACCTGTGCTCTTTGCCGTAGAGATGTCGGATTTTGTCGAACCGCTAAAAATTTGATAAAATTGGGCACTAGTAAAAAAAGAAATTCGGAATTCATTGAACTTAAATAAGAAAACACCAAACGTCAAAACCTGCGAATTACTAAAGTGAAGCCCTCAGCAGCACTTATATGTTTTATTTTTCAGGTGCGCTATATAATATCTGTCCCCGACTGTAACTCATAAGACGAACAAGTGTTTTTTGCTGGGTGGAGGTATGCAGCCCGGGATCGAAAAGTCTGGTATGTCGCTATCAGCTGTGGGAACTTCTCAGCAGTATCTTTCGTATGGCTTAATAATACTGATATCCGGGCTACCTTGGCGTCCTTGTTTTTGGTAAGTGTAACTTGTTTGTTTGGAAGCATCTAAGACATAAATGAAATAAATGGCCAACGCACGGGCTGCCCGTGCGAAGATGCGTTTTTTGCATAGTTCCCCGCAGGTTTTTGTCGCTACCGGCA
>UYRT01000043.1:0-17222 GCA_900617915.1 Gongylonema pulchrum
CTTCATTTTGCCTAGTCACAACGACCCCGTAATACCTCACAACCACGTATCAAAAACATTTACTCTTGCTAGGGGACTGTAACTTTACGAAGGTATCTTGCGCCCGTGAGACGGACACGTGTGCGCTCAAGTGTCTAATTCTGGACACTGTTGGCACCCAAATAGATTGGTAACCAGAGTAAGGAGGAAGCAATATTTTTTCGAGGATGTTTACTGTTCATGTGTGGACCACCAAGCGTAAGACGAACTTTTGCCTACGCACGGATCTTGCGTACAGGTGCACGAAATGATTAAATTGCAATGCTGTGATCTCTCTACGGAATGGAATCATGCAAAAACGCATAACTGCATCGGCAAGCCTGGTGCGTTGCAGTCTGTGGTTTAAATTAGCAAAATGTTTGGGTTGAAAAGAGTAATTTAAAAAAATTTAAAAGTATTGCTGATGCATTCCATTTAAGAAACATGCAAGTTGATGGGTGTCAGCGATATGCACATGAACTGCTACTACGCTCGTTAATCCTGGACAGCGAATCGATTGCTGGACAATGTTGCGCACTGATGACACATACACACACACACACACACACACACACACCTACCAGCCTACATATGTCCGTATGCGTACCTGGTCTGGTCACTGACAAATTCAGTAGTGTGTGCTGGACAGAGCAAACGGAAACTACAAAATTTAAACAGATGGCCGGACGTGAAACACACCTGTAATTCGAAATTTGAAATTATATTGGTAAAATGCTGTATTATAACACCAAAGAGAAGCGAGGAAAAAGCTCTTCAGCAGCTAGACGTCTCGAAGTAATACTAGACCTTTCGACTCATTATGGCGTGAGCAGAATTTCTTCTGGTCGTTCCGACCACACGGCAAAGTAAATTACGATGGAAGGACGTGCTTGGCCCTGCCAACACGCAATTTATCATTGCATATCAATCAGCGGTTCTCGTGAGAAGCTAAACGATCATTTGGGCAGCCCATGAAAAGGTGGCACAAATACACTGACGAGCCGGTGGATAGTAAATGGTACTATGCAGCTGAGGATCGAAGACTAGGCATAACTGCGCTCAGGGTTTGGAAATATACCAGCAACATCGTTGATATACTACGCATACCCATGCCAAACACCGAGGCGGCTTTAGCCACACAATCATTGCAGAAGACTTAAAAAGCGTAATAGCGTTGCTAATCCTGTTTTACTTTGCAAAAAAATTGAAAAGCCGAGAGAGAAATGTCGAAATTAAGAAGAGAGGGATCGAAAGCGAGTTTTTCTTACGTAGCGGATATTCTGGTTTATTATAATTATGCTTATGTGTGATTATATGTGAGCGTATGTCGGCCTGTCTGTCAGTCGTATGCATACATTTAGGTCACATTTGAAACGCAGGACAAAAAGATGACGGGGTTTAGAAAAAAGATTTGATTGCCTGTCGACTGGAGTGTTTGTCCCTGAAAATAGCGACCGCTGGTGTTGTCCACCCATTTCGTGCTTTGAAATTTGTTTGAAACTGGTTGTTGCGAAGGTCATTCGGGCGCATATCATATAATCCACTTTTCTTCTTTCTCACCAATTGCAATTTTCAAACCCATTAATTCAAAAAATGAGAAATAATTCTTATCTGTAAATTATACATTTAAAAATTTTGAAAATTCTCCCAAATTTTGAGACGCCGTCAAAAATGATCGATATGAAATAGAAGCCAGCACAACTGGATACAAAAACGTTCTGTTGACACTGAGGTAGTGTCCTGCGAATCGATTTGATAGGCGCAGAGAAAAAAACTATCTTTCTAACAGAACTCTGATCACTGATCCCGATTAAACTCACATTTTAGAAATACTAGCAAATAAAATTAACTAAAATTTTTCAAAGAACAACATCTTCCCTCTCAAAGATCTGCTGTAGAGTTTCTAGCGGCTAAGGGCGCCAGTCCACTCCTTTTCTTTCCAAACATAAGGTTACGTAATTCTGCAATAAAAAAGAAAAGCAAATTCTGCCTGTTAAGCAGTAATATGTGCATAATGGTGAGAGACTGAATAAAGGAATGTTTAAAAAAGAAACTAAGACAAGAGTTCCGAACAGAAAAAGAGGCAGTTTTGCAAGACGATCATTTCTGCATAGCATTGGCGCCTCGAATCTGGAACCTACCGCCAAAAGTAACGTACTTATCGTGGACACACAATTTTGCAACGAAGCTCGGCACTACAAAACAAACCCGTTTTTTCCTCAACTCTACCTCTCTCCAACTCACGATCTCCCTCTAAAGACGATTCACCCAGACACACATGCTCAAACCAGTTCACGCTTTTTCCCTTTCTGTATCCTCACTTTTTCGATCGCCGGTTAGATCATACGGTTGAGATAACCTTGCAGCAAAAAAGTTCCACATAAACAAGAAGTCAAAATCATTGGATGAACCTAAAATCAAACACTCAAAAGTTTTCCTGGACACAGAAATTTGCTGAGCTCGATATCAGAAACAGTGATAATAAGGCGAGTGCCTCTTGAATATTTTTACTCTACCACGTTCGCTGTTCATTTTTATTGAAAATCCAGAAAAGTACAGGCACCATAACGCACGGCATTTCAAAATCCACCACATTCGCGTGAAGTGTAGGTCGTTCCTCACAAGCGTAAAAATTAATAACGAATACTGGAAATGGATTAGTAAGGCAAATGGGCACTGTAACAAGTACAATTTTTAATAATACAATTGTTATGAGCATTGCAACAACAAAAATCAGGTAGCGCTGCACACACACATTCAGAAAGAGACAAACACACATACATGCATTTGTTATTTCAGCGACACTTTCTAGCATGTTGAATACGGCTAAGATGTGAACAGACTAAAAGCGCAGTGTGTTTAAGCAGTGGACACAGCAGAAACAGAACTGGTCGCAAAGAAATGAGTGGTGGAACCAAAATTTTTTGAAGCGGGACTTCAAATCAATTCTACGGCTTCCGTCTTCGATGCTTAGACTTCCAGGCCGAACTTATTCGTATCCGCACCATTTTGTTTTTTTTTTTTTTTCGAGCGATGTTGCGGACGTATCAGCCATCCGAGCTGTTCCTCACGACTTCTCAATTTGCTTAATAAGTACAGATCAGCCAGTGATAAAAAAAGCGCAAAGATCGATGAGAAGCATATAAAGCCATAGAGACACATTGATAAAGAGGTAAAACTTTGACTGAGTACAAATCCTAGCTTATAAAGAATAGTCCGTTATTCGCCTTCGAAAAACTGCTCAAAAACTTCATTGATTATCATTAGCTGGAAGGCAAGCATAGCTGAGATTAACTTGATAGACCAGAACAACAAATAAATGCGGCAGCGCTTTCCAGATCATCAAGATAGTGCAGATTACAAAGTGAAAATTTTCAAATTATTTTGGTGGAAAAGTTCTGTATACAAAGCCGTACAGGATGTATTGTATTTTGCGAAAGTGAAAGATATGGGCTCGTGTTGGTTATGAAAAGATCAAACGTATTATGCACAAAAGGGCTCTATTCATAACAGTCATGATAAAAAATTAACATATATTCATGTTTTCACAGAACTAATGCTACTTCTTTGAAAACAGCACTCTTTCTTTGTATAGTGTTTGGAAAGTTCAATTAAAAATTAAAGTTTAAAATTGCCAAATTTTTAAAATTCATGCGAAATTTATAAGTTAGCGCAAAAATACAGGTGTTCTGATTTTTAACAGCACAAATAACAAATACTGAAGGCATCTGAAACAATAGAGCAATAAAGAGAAACAAGAGTACAAGGCCCACTGCGACGAGTGGGAGGAAGCACTGTTTAGCATTCATAGGTCTTCCTGCAACGGATCGTATTTAATTTGTAATGCGTCGCAAATCCAAGACCGGCAAAAAGCCTGCCTTCTGATTTTGTACATCCGGGCAATTATCCTGATAAGGATGTGCAAGTTGTTGCGAATAAAAAATGCATTTGATGAGGCACGAAAATTAGACACAAGTTTCGCTTTTCCGCCTTATCCTCTGGCCAATGATTTCTGCAGAGAGCTGTCGTGAACCCAGTTCTGGCATACTTTCAGCGATGTTTTTGTCGTACTGCTCTTGATGCTTTGTATAATACGGCGGTCGGTTTCCTCCTGGTGCCACATTTTGCTGGTAGATAATCTGTGGTTCAAATTCCAACGACCTAAATATTTCCTCGTTCAGTTGGAGTAAAACCGTCAGCAGGCCGATGAATCATTTATATTAGAATAAAAAATAGAAAAGGAATAAAATTCGTGAGTGACGCGTACTGTCATTAGTTTCTTTTTTTGCGTTACCCTTCCAATTCCACTGTCTTACGAACTTTGTTATATGGGAATGACACATGAAATAGTACGCCTACTGGGCACAAAAGTCAGTGAATTACTGCGGTTTCGGTATGCCGCGAATGATATTATCAAGGCAGTGTACGCCAGAAAGAGTAGCTGTGGCTAGAATGAGAGAACCAACTGAACAAAGCGAATTGTTGTGACTTCGTAACGTTGAAAGAACACAAGAAAGATGACCAGTGCGATGGAAGGAATAGCTTGAACGCCTATATGGAGTAACATAAAAAAGAGATATTAAAAACCAAGAATGATGAAGTAGCCAACTGCATCAGCAGCAAGATAATGCGAGGATAAGATATCCGAACAAAACGTGAAAACGTGTGCTATCTGAGAAAATCACATGCCATCGTGTTTGAAAAGCGTTTTGAGAAATACTGATAAATGCAAACCTTCCTGTACTAGCAACGTTCAGCTTTGATCCTCGACTAAAGCTATACCGATCACTGGCACTACTTTTACCAGCCAGTGTAAAATATGAAAATAGCAGTGATACCAAAAATGCACTAAAATGGCATGCACATGCCACCATCTGCAGGAAGAATGCCAGTCCAACACGTTGCTGAAAAAGAAATTTAATCAGCTCGCACTGTATGTACATTTATACTTTTCATGGATGCTCAGGTCTGTTGTAATTCATAGCCTAGTCCTGGTACTCCTCATCATGCAAGATGATGAAAGATTTCAATATTTTTGAGAAAGAAACTGAATAAATTATCAGTTCTGCCAAAGGCGCTTCTTTGAACAAGTAAAACAAGATCATAAGGATGGGATTTGAATTATGGTATCGGTCAGCATTATATGCCATTAAAGTCAAAAATTGAAAGAAATGGAGAAAACCTCATATGTGCCGACGATGCCTTTTATAAAACGATTATCAGCACGATGCGAATAAAAGAAGAATAGTCCCTCGGCTATGACTGATAAAAATGCTGAAATCACACTTCTTGCAAATCCCGTTTGGTGCTTTTCAGGAATACAACGAACAAACAGTAAAATTTTCATAAATGGGCAAGACATACTTGTTAGTAATGTAACAACAGTAAAAATTAACGCCAGAGAATTGTAGCAACATGCACAGAGGCCAAGACATATAGCCAAGAACGATGTGAGAAGTGCCAGAGCCAGCAGAATAAGGGTTGCTGTGTGCCAACCTGCAATGAGCTTATCCTTTTATAAATTTTAATATTTCTTATGACGCCCATGGCACATTATAGATAAGCTGCGCTGCTCTTATCAAACAATTCCTCCACTATCGAATCATTTGAAATATTAGCTAAAAAATAATTACAAATGCAAACAGTTTGGTTTTTAAAAAAGCAAAGAAATAAACCCGCTTTTTAGTTTTTGGTCCTTAAGTATCAGCTTTCTCAAGTTGACTGAAAGACAAAAATGTACCATAGAATTTGTGTCTGTTAACTTCCCCAACAGGGCTGTTGTCGTCTTCCAGATCAAAGGTACCCGAATATTTGTCGTAGTCGAATTTGTAAACGCAGTGTAATGGTTCGGTAATTGTCGCATATCTGCAAAAGCGCAGTGCCATAATTATCTACTTTCATTCGTAATTTTATTCATTTATACAAAAATCAGAAAATCTACTACGGCGCGTTCGCATGCATTTGTGAATTTCCTGCTCAGATAATTAAGTCCCTGAGCAGAAAAAACCAGGGACTGTGAAATGCAGGCTGTTATATGTGCCGTTACAAATGTAACCAGTACCAAAACCAGCTTCTTTTGGACGGCTAGTGGTTCGGAATGCTCCACGTTTCAAAACTTATAATCTTGATTTGCCTCAAATTCAAAAATTTGGAATTAGTTCACTTCATGCACACACAGAAACACACACAATATGCATTTTTGCTTACTGTAGCAGTTCTATAGCGCTATACAGCACCAAACGCATAAAAACTGAAGATGTTTTCGAATCAAAATTCGGGCGCTCGTTTTCGTGCTCCTCCGTAATTCGTAGTATACCATCTGATTCCATCCTACGTCTTCAACGTGGGAACTCAAAGACTGCTGACCAAAACACTTTTACTGACAAAATTCCACTGAGAAGTGTCATTTGATAGAAACCACTAATCGTAATAAGATTTGACAAAAAAATTAAAAATAATGAATGAGAGACGAGAAACCTTCTCAAAAGTACGTTGGCGTTGCTATCCCTGCTGTGCCTTGTACAATCCAGCCATAGGCCGTGCTCGTGGATTGAGTTGTATTCTCGTAAATTAACAACCTGAATTGCATAACGATGAGAGCAACCAAAAAAAGTCCTTCAGTCTGACACCAAATATGCTCAGTTTTTTGTCAACCGCTAACTGTAAGGAACTTCACTGAAACGTGTGCTTGTCCAGAAATGAACAGTTCGTTTTCTTCCTTCTGTAAGGAATGTCAAATTCACAACTGATACCTGCCATGAAGGTAATAGTATAGCAGCAATGCTTAATCCTAGACCAATCAGTGTCAGAATAACGGAAGCAAGAACCGAAGCCTTCTCGCCGAACACGTTTGCAGAGGATGTCATGGCCACATAGAGTTGCTTTTCGTCCCAAGAAAACGCTCTTAGGATTCTGCAAATATCTGTCAATACACTTATGCCATCAGTGTTTCTTTCCAGATCGAGTGCAAGTTACAATCTCGCACCTAGGAAAAATAATCTCCAGCCAAGTTAGAAAACCAGTTTTAGACACCGAGGCAAGTTCATCAGGATGAATGCGTTTATAGTGCAAGCTGCTGCCAGTGATTTCGTATCTGTTAATAAGAAATGCAAACATAGATAAACTACTGCCTTTTCAAAATTTTTGGATGGATTCGTTCCAGAGGTTTTCATACACAATGAACTTCAGAACTATGTCTGGATTCAAATAAAAAAAAACGCCTAATATTAATGTCGGATTTTTGGCGTAACGGATGCGTAAGAAAAGAAAATGTCACTCAAGTATAAATAAGTCACAAATGGATCTTTAAACAAATAATCAAGCGCCTAAAATCACACTCAAAAAACTGTTAAGGGAACTAGACAAAGTGGGTGCATCTTACGAACCCTCGAGTGAGGTCAGCAGTCCCTCAGGCAATCCTAGTTCCTCTTGTCTTTAACAAAAAATATTGATGTATCTAAGCGGTGTACAAAACTGTCTCACTTTTCCCTAGAAACTGACAATGAAGTGCGTTACAGTTGTTTTTAGAGCGATTAAAATCGAAGCTCCGAAAACAGAAGACTTGACGAATTGAAACATTACTGATCACACTTTTCTATACAGCTATCCAAAACTTTTAATTGAGGGTGGGAAGGGGGTTGGGGAGGAGGGGAAAAGGCGAAAATGGGGAAGAAAGCACTGTCCCAGTTCTGACCTTGGATGTCAAATCGAGACCAGAAAACTCATGCTTTTTTCAAAGACCGCTTCAACAAAAAGTACTCTTGAAAAATGGGGATGAACAAATGCTTCTTGCCTCATTTGGTGTTTCGTTCTTTTCTTGGATTAGTCATTATCTGCTTTGTGTTGCATTCGCTTGTTAAAATTTAGCTAAGCTGCCTGCCCCTGCCAGCATTTTGCTTGAAAGAAACGATGAAAGGACCGATCTGAGAAATGCTTTTTAAGCAATCAAGTTTGTCAAGGCATTCAAGCGAAAGAAAGAACTGACTGCAAAATATCAAAAAACAGCCTTCCAAGTGGCCTTTTGAATAAAGGAATTTTGAATGGGAAAAGATCGAAAACAAATCCGACTGAAGCAGAAATGAGGTTGCGCGCAGTGGGCTAAGCAGATATGGATGATGAACCAGTTTCGATCCAGAAATTCATGTAAGAAAATAAATTAAGCGGAATTTAGACGAATAAGTAAGGACGTTGAAAGAATGAACAAAAACACTTGTCCCAGAGCGAAGCAGCGACAAAACAGGAAATTACAGTGAGTCGTGCTCTTGGGTGGTACGGAACGATTCACAACAAAGACTGGAACTGCTTTCGGATGCGGCTGCGGCCTTACTTTACTGGACTATTTACTTTACTTACCCGGTCTTATACTGAATAATAGTTTTCTATTTGAAAATCTAGTTAAAAAAGCGTAAGTAACGAAGCAGAGCTCAAATACCTTGAAAATTCATTAAAAATCCCCCTTGTTTTTCAATAGCTTTGAAAAAAACGAGTTTTTGAGACTGAAGGGTATTTGTAACTAATTTTATATAAATTTCTGGAGTTAAAAGATGTTTTGATAAAATTTTCAAATTTCAAGTCCACTGAAAACTGTTGACAAGGAGGAAAATCTTTAAAAGCCCTGTTGATCAGTCCAATACTTTTCGTGAAAAAAAATCATATAGTTGCTTTTTTTTAAACGAAAATAAAACTGCTAGATTTATGTGAACAAGTTGAACAAGCAAAACCACATTATCCGAAAATAACAGATACAAAAAAGCGAAGCATCAAACAGAACCCATACTCTCAGAATTTACAATATTCTGTAGGACAGAGAAATACCGTTATGTGGTATGGGTAATAGTACTTGCAAAAACAGCTATCACTTGTGATGGCAAGCAAGTGCCATCAGCACCGGCTGAGAAGGTTGCTGATAGCACCTCCTTCGGAGGGTTATTTATCAAGCTACATAGGGGCTCTGACTCCTTGGCGTACTGAAATGCCAATTTACCATCATAGCGAATGAACGAACCGTAGAGGGGTTGGTTGTCTCACGTCCGGCGTAGAATCTTCAACTTTCAACATGAGCTCAGTGATACTTATCACTGCGTCACATGCCCGCTATTGAGGTACTGGCAAAAACTCAAAAATCACTATTTGGCAAGTAATTGCCTTTTCTTATCCAAATAAATAGTTTCTACAACAAAATTTTATAGTTAAAAAAATACTTGACTAGTACGCTGGCATGTTCGTCCCACAGAAGAACGCAAAGAGAAGGGAAGAGAGAAAGAAAAATGTCGTTTGAGCAACAAATTCTTCCTGTAATTGATATGAATTTGCGCACCGCCAGAGGTGTAGGTGCAGCGCAAGGAGCTGCTCCCCTCCCGTCGGATCAGTTCGTATCACTCACTCACTGCAGGGGCGGTGCCCAGTACCGGCACCGAAAATCTGTCACTGAATCGTATCAAATTGAAAAAATCGTCGATATACAGCAGGACAGAAGCGTTTTATTGATCTGCGCATGTGAATGGGAATTGAGGCTCAATATCCTGAATTTATCGTGATTTTACCAGGCGCACCCACTTGTGAGGAGCAGTTACGCCGGATTCATCAAACATTTGCGAAGCATTTAAAACTGTTCATCGTTAGGACTGACTGAGTGAATGAATGCGCTTCCGAGACTAACCCTGAGCATGAAAAATTTCGGCTCTCTCCGTATAAGTGGTAAGAGTTTCACTTATGCTAACGGTGGGTAGGATGTCATTGCGATCGAGCGAGAAAGTAAAATTCATTGCGTCCGACATGCTTAATGTGACAATGAGTGTTACTCGCGTGACGCATAGCATAAAAGGACATCGGTTACTAGCTGGAGGCATGTAGTTCAGGAGCAGAATGCCTAGAACAGCAGCGCCCAAAAATTTGCCCCAGCAGCGATATTAACATCGAACACCCACACCGACTGTCTGAACATTCTTGATGAACTTGGTCCTCGTTTCAGGAAGTTGTTCGAAATAAAGTCATCCCTTTTTAAAAGCTGTGATCGAGAAACCATTAAGAAATACCGCATGAATGCGTTGCACTAAAGGGGTTGACCAGTGCTTTTGACTCATATTAATACTGGATACCCTCCAAACAGGATCTAAAAAGAGGCTTCGAGAACTGCTGCTAAGGAAAACTCATGCGCGCAAACGAGTCAATAAAGTGCTAAAAGATGACTCAACAACAGAAAATCAAAGCATAAACTTTGCGTCTCCAGAAACTTGTTTTACCCGGCGTTAAAATCGAAACGAATGTATCATCGGTACGCTTACCTTCGCAACGAATGTTTGTTTGTCTCTGTGTGTATGCATGTGTATGTATGTCTGCCAGCACAAATTTAACTCAATAAAATACAAATTTTAATTGTCAACAACCATATTTTTTAATGGAAAACACGAGTTTCGGCGTATATGTTATGCTAACACTCTTACAGTTTTAAAACTTTTTAAGCCCAACGACAACTTTCTCCGTTGAGTTCGACTGAAACAGCTAAAATTGATCGCACAATGCTTCTGCCATTCCATGAGTTCGTTTCCGCGAATCGAACAAAAAACAGCTTATGGGCAAAAATCCAGAAGATGGGTGATGATTCAGCATTTTGCCCCCGTTTTCCGAACAATGCTTTTATTTTCTCAGCGGAATTGCCAATTTTTATCGTAAATTGGTTTTAGTGCTGTCAGTCATTTGGATTACTAGAAGCATGCTCGGAATACTCAGGGCTAGGTACCTGGGCAGTCGGTAAGTTCATGTGAAAAAGAATTGTCTTTTTCACAAACAGTTCAGAATGCTAGCTAAAGAAGCTCATATATATTAAAGTTTTCGCAAAAATGCAATAACAGTCCTGTGAAGGAAAAATATGGAGCAAAAAGGAATTGCTGCGGTGCCACTGCGTATAGCAGCATTGAAAAGAGATGGTCGACGTCCGACGCGGGCTAAAAAAGGGTGGGAGAAATATGTCAAAAATCCTAGCGCACCGATATTCCGCTCTTGCGCGTCCATACTTCTAAGTGACTTTTCTCATTTGGCAGGTATATGGATCATCCAAAAAATCGAAAGCATTTAGCAGTTAGTACAGACCAAAACCATTCAGCCCTAGTAGGAACGTTTCAAGTTGCATCTCTGCTTCTTCCGTGTTCATCTTTACCGTCCCCCTCTTGGAGTTCCATATCTGTTGTTGGCTCTGGATGCTGTAAAGACAACAGTCAAGAAGTCCACACAACCCTTAGATGCTTAATGTGGGATGGTTTACAATTCAAACAAAATGATAAATTGACAAGCCACCGTGTTTCATCGCGGTACAACCATCAGTGCATCTGACGTCCCTGTTATCGGTCCTGATATCTGTGATTTGAATTTGTTCGATCGGTCACTCTCGTCCGATTTTTCGCAACATATGACTATGCACCAGCCACCGATGAACTGCCTCTCCAGTAAACACTACCTTATCATTTACTAGTGTTTTAATTATGGCCAGCACGTCAGGCTGGGCGCGGTTTTTCCACCAAGGCAACATTTTTCTTCACAAAAACTAGCCTACGATTTGGAAACTGCTAGTAATGGACGAATGGAACTGGCATATATATATATATATATATATATACCATATACATGTATATGGTATATATATATACCAGTTCCATTCATATATCTGTATATGTATATATGTATAATTTTGTCCGTTTACAAACACGGGCAAAATTTCAACATATTCGTTGCTGACAAGGAAAACGAATGGAAAATAATGGGAAACAATGAAAATTTGAGTTCGGAAACAGTAATATTTGGATGTTGAATAGTAAGAATAAACGGCATTTTCAAGAACTGGGAAGAAGCGCAAACGAGTGAGCTGCCGCAGCAAGCAACATTTTATTAAGTAAGGAAACTCGAAACGCCTCTGGCGACACAGTTGCTACATGGAACTGACACATAGTGAAATCAAAGTTGCGCATTCCAATTGATGGAATTCACAACAAAAGCAACAACAGCGACGGCTGGCCGCGACGATGACAATGACGATAACAATGGTTATAATGATGATAATGATGATGACGATGACGGTGACAATGCTGGCAGCGACAATGTGACGCTGTTGACGACGACTGCGATACGCCGCTGTGACACTATTGTGGATCCAGATGCATACATGTTGTTAAGGATGCAGTTGCGCATGAATATGTAGTAAGTGTGCATTTGTCGGTTGCCCCAGGTGACGGCCAGTGCATTGCACTTCCTAGGATCAGCTTGCTAGCTGCTGCTGGATTACTCCCCGGGGAAAATGAGAGTAGGAAATTCCTCAAAGGCGCCGACTTCCCAGTACCAGGATCGTGGGCGCTGCAGTTCAATAAAGGACCAGTTTATTGAAGAAACTGATAGAAGCTGTCACGGATTCCCAGCCTAGCGTTATTTCTCACTCTTTATAACGGTGCTGTATAAGGAACAATAAATAAACTGCCCGCAAACTCAGCAAAGTTGCAGAGGTTCAGGATGTGTAGGTGCGCTTTCCAGTAATGTAATCGATGTGGAATTTGGCACAGTGTTAACAGATTCTGGTTTTAAGGGGGACTACTGGCGCAGTATTGGTCAAGTCTCACTGAGCAATCAAAACCGGGAAATAGAAATGCTTCATTGATAAACACCTAGGATTGTTAACTCACTGCACTTTTGAGTAAATGATTTTGAAAGGCCAGAAAGTAAGAATAGGAGCGGACCGAGGCGAGAGGAGGGAAGAGGGAGGGGGCACAGCTGAGTTGCTCAAACGTCCTTCTACGACCATATATATTTCATGGACAGTGTCCTTGAGCACCGCTCACAAAATGGTCATCCAGTGGTACGCTATTGCTGCTGCTGCTGCTACCGCTAGACCTCCTCAATGGTGGGCATCCACTGAATCACTGTCTTTCCTTTTCCCATCTTAATTCTTGACCGCAAGGCGATTTTGAATGCTCTGTGCTGTTCAAGCAAAATGTGTTTTGACTCTCCATCTGTAGGTTTCGAAATTTCGAATTTTTTAAAAGAAACGTCAAAACTAGAGTTACCGAAACACCAAAACTGCGACTCAAAGGAACAAGAATCTGAATGTACCATCAGTGGATCACGTAAGAGTGAAGATGGAAGACGAATCACAAGCCAAACATGGCTGAAAGAGATATGAGATATCCTCACATGAGTGTGTTTGCGTTCTGCGTCCACAATCCATTTCTTCAGAATTACCAGCAAGGTAAAGCATGTGGCATTCAAAATGAAAAGTTACAGCCTTCAAAATTCTCCTTGATTTTCGGCACAAAATATGTTTGCCCGCGCATTTCACGCTTTGCATGCTTAGCAGCATTTTCGTAGCTGCACTGATTATTGAAACTAGCCCTAGAATCGGATTTACTTTGATTTTTTCACGCAGTGAAGTGGTTATTCAACGACTGATGATAAGACGTGGTTGCTTTTCAGCACACAGATTCAGATCGGGTCCCACGACTTGTTGCTTCATCTCCTTCTCGTCAATCCCTCTGGCCCTTTCAGGCAAACATGCTACTTCCAGTATACGCACTGCTTATCAGTAGAGTGCCAAAATTTGGAATGAGTTGGAGTATTTCAAACTGAATATCTTCGATTAAAACATCAGCCCCTTTCTGCTTCTGTCACCGTTAGCCAGCTATCACCATTAGCCAGCCAGCTTAGCATGTAAATCTGAAGTGTTCGGGCCTAATTTATGCCGTTTTATTGCATTTCATTCTGTCCAAATTTGCATTTGTTTTGACGAGTTTTGCTTGTCGTACTGAACAAAACACTCTTGGATTCAGTTTATTGCATTTGTTTTTCCTCACTCTACTCTAGCGAATTTGGTGCCTTTTAAGTGTGTAAACAAGAGTTGTTGCCCTGCACTGATTACACAGCAAAGATTGTGTAGGCCTGACAGAGTTTTTTGATGCAGTCCTTTTTGTATTGCAACATAAAGCTTGATATTTGTAGATGGATAAAAACAAAAAATCAGAATCAAAGACTGTGCATTTCATAGCGCTAACACTTCTATGCGACTTCTTCCAGCCCCAACAGTTTTCCAAATCTAACATGCACTTGCTGTGGGGGGAAAAAAACTGAAAAAACTCACTGAAAAAAATTTTATAAAAAAAATGCCTGGGAGAGATTTTTTCACAATCTACCGATAAATTTGTATTATCATTAATAAAAATTAATAATCACTACCAGGAATTTTCGTCTTAATTTACGTTGCTCACCCTTTTATACAGTAGCTTTTTCCTACAATTGCACAATTAATTATATGCAACCACATCAAAACCAGATGTGCTGCGTTGAACCAGGGAGAGTGGGAAGTGGAAATGTGGATTCATGGACACCTCATTGTAATCAAGGCAATCTCAAAAAGAAAAGAAAACATGAAGTAAACGAGACATTTGTGAGCTGTCAAAAAAAACTGAAATATCCAATAAAAGAAATCTCTCATTAAGAAAAAAAAAAATTATGAAGCATACTGGAAAAAGCCGAATTCAAGCATTTCAATGCAAAGTGTGCGTTTTGATTTATTCACGTCTCAGTTTTTTCAAGAAAGATTCCATAATGTTTCCGTAGCATAAACGAACTGTTAAGAGCTAAAGCAGAGCACGCATCTGATTGCCTTCTAGGTTCTAATCCTCACTGTTGTTTACACTATCCAGCGAAAATATAAAGCGTGGCTTGAGCGTGAACGAATCGCTACTTTACTGTAGTTCGGCTGCGCCCCATTCGTGAGAAAAGTAAAAAATGGACTGAAACAAATGAATGCAAGATACTTTTCTGAAGTTGGCGCAAAGAGATGAACTGATGGAGTTCGTTTTATTTGAAATAAAATTGGAATACGGCATTCCAGAATACTCGGAGAATCGCTCTAATACCGCCTAATACAAGGCTTTTTAGCTTCCACCTAAAAATGTTTCAAAGAAAAAGTGCTTTTCAGTGCTTCAGGCTTTTCTTTATACCACTTGACTGAAAAATCTGATGCGGAACTTCCTTTGTTAGCTGCAACGACTGCTCGGCTTCGCACAGCTCTCAGAAAACCATCCCAAAGTGCAAAGTGTTTTTAAAGAGTCGAAAAGCCTTCCAGTCTTACTTTTTCCGCAGCCAAAAAAGTGTCGCTTTGCCCGTCACTGATGCGAATATCCGTATTTCCTTACATTCTCATTACCGGATGGAGCAGCGCTGCTGGTGGAAACATTATCCTTGGCATCTTGTATGATGCTTCCGTTGGGCCAACACACAAATGGGATTTTATACTGTAATTTGCTTTCTGCTACTAATGTTGCCGATTTTTCAGAGGAAAAATTTGCATAATAGGAGGATAAGCTGCAATTTACATCAAAGTAGCGTGGGGCTGAGCAAGATCTGTGTTAAGGATCTTTCATATAAGCGATTTAGTGCTTTCTTGAGAGTTTTGAAATGTTGCTTTATCAGTCGAAGCTCTCATATTTTCTTGTAAATTTGATCATCGAATAGTTTCAAGCGCGCATGTGTTCTCCAATTGCTGAAACTGTCCTGGATAGACTGGAACGTAATAAATAAGAAAATTAAGTACTTAAAATTCTAATTTGTTTTGTTTTTAAGTTTGCGTTGTGAGTTTTGTGATCTTTTTGAACCTTGCCTACGGTAACAAAGAGGCTGCAACGCTTCAAGCGGACAGAAAATGCAAACGATCACTAATTTACTGCAGCTTTACGTGTTTGCCGAAATGAGCAAAAAAAGCTTATAGCGAATTTTCGGGAATTGAAAAAATACAGGAAAAACGTTCCGAAAGAACTACATAAAAACTTCCAGACGTACACATATATGTAAACTTTGAATATGCAAAGTCATGTATTTTTAAGAAATACCATCGTTTTATTAGGCGCGAATTTCAGTGACCGCTCCACTTACGACGCTGATGCTTTGATCAGCTATTGCTCCATAGCGTCCACTTGCATCCGTTAATTATGTATAATTAAACGTATTAAATATAAAATAATGCTTTAAAAATATCACTTCTTAGAAAATCCGTGCAATAATTTATTGCAAAACTATAAAGCATCCATTCTATTCGTACAAATTCATAAAATGCAATTCATCTGTTTGCAGAAGAACTATGAATAAAATTGATGATGAAGTTTGTAATCCAACTGAAAACTCCTCATTTTTCTTGAAATTTACTGGCTGAGGGTTGACGGAGTTTGTTCAGCTTAATACTCCTACAGAAGCAAGCTTTACCAATTAATCTACTAGCGCCAGATTGTTGCATTTTACCACAAGCAACCATTATCATTTGATACCATGAAGGCGAGTGCTTCGAAATTTACAAATATCATAATAATTCTTATGCGTTTTTGTATATTTATGCAAATTTAAAGCTACACGTTAGCAACTGGTTGTCTGTGTGTGTGCGTTTGCACTTTGTCACTCACTTTCAATTTAGCATCTAGCAAAGCTAGGGAGCTAAAAATTCTGGAGCGTGTGTCCATTCCGTGTACGATCTTCCCGTTTCAATATTATCAGTCATTAAGGCCTGGGTCTTACAAACTGACGGCTAAAACGCAAGATATAAATTTCTTTGATGGGAAAGCACCGTGTGTGAGCTAAAGATTTCAAATTAAGCTTTAAAAATTAAAGCCAACCAGCCATTTTCGGCGATTTCGCGAATCAGTCATTTTGCTAGAATACTTGCTTTCTATACATGGGCACGTGGACATAAAATGCGCTTTGATGTTCGCCTGTGTCACGTGTTCGGATATGCTACATACATTTGCAACTAAAGGCGATTTCGCTAACCAGTCAAGCTAGGAAGCTGAAACTTTATGAGGATATTTTATGCCAATATGCGACCTAAATTTTCAAATTCAGCTTCAAAGTAAGCTTAGGTCTCACTTGCACCCAGTGAATATTTAGTCTGATATACTGCTGGCGTTCAATTAACTCTGCAGTCAGACTGAGCAAAAATTAATATTTTCCTAAGGAATTCTGTTGTCCTTCTGGGAGCAGCAAGTGTAAAATGAGCTCTTGCATGACTCTTGCTCATGAGTTCAAGCTACAAAAATGCATTATCGCGCCAGCAAACTTAGTGCGCGTTGCTGTCTGGATTATTATCATTTCTGTTACTAGTCATCACTTTGGCTGATTTATTTTTTTTTTTTTTTTTGTACCACGGTTGCGTAAAATCTTTCACTAGCTCTTTGTTATGC
>UYRT01000044.1:0-17116 GCA_900617915.1 Gongylonema pulchrum
TTTTGGATTTTTCACTCACTTTATTTAATTTCTTTTTTTTTTTAATTTTTTCCTCTTTATTTTTGCATCAATTTTTTCCTTAAAAGTGCCTTTTTTTGCTAGGAATTACAGTGCAGTTAATTATTTTGCGATTTTCAGGCTCCGGAAAAACACTTGCCTTTGCTGTCCCTATCATTATCGATATTATGAATTTAAAAGATAATACGACTAAAAGTACGAATATTCTTCGCGCTGTGGTGCTTGAACCGACACGCGAACTTGCTAAACAGGTTGCTCAAATCGGAATACTCGCGTTTATTTATGCCTAAAATTTAGTGTTGCGTAAAAACTAAAAATGTTTGTTTTTAGACTTATATGCAGTTTTTGAAGTTCACTGAAGGTTTATCTATCACATGTGCTCTTCTCGACAGCGACAAATTGCCTAAAAATGGTACCGTTTTTTAAAGTATTTTGATTACTGGCTTGATTTCGACTGTCGACTGGATTGATTTTGTAGTCTGAAACATATTTAAGGTTAAAGAAAAAATATAAGAAAAATGATGGAAAACATGAAAAGAAAGAATTATTAAAGTATATACCCCTTCCCCTCCCCCTACTGGGTTTAGGAGGCATCTTCATTTTCTTTTATTGAAAAAAAATTTACTTTTTAGTAATGCGTTTCCCACAATAACATGTTATTTTCTCGAAGTGTGCGTGATTTAATTTACCGCATTCTTACACTTTAAATCAATTTCATTTTTTTTTTCTTTCATTGAAAGTCATTTGTAGCAAATGTGGTTGTGTCGACACCAAACAAATTGGTGTATGCTTTGGAAAAGAGTGCGAAAAAATTGTCATCAAATAATTTAAAATGGCTTGTTATCGATGAAAGTGACAGACTTTTTGATACAACCGAGGGTGACGAAAAGTGCTTCAGAAATCAGGTCTTTTATATATTTTTTTTAGTAATTACTAATTTGATCACAGACTTTATTGTTATTATAACTGTGTGCCCCTTGGGGAAGTAAAGAATGGGGAAGAGGAAACGGAAAGCGGTAGTTCATTTTCACAGTTTTTCTGAATGAAAAGTCAGGTTTTTGATTTCGAAAGTTGTTTCTGATTCTCCTCAGTTTGCGAGTTGGTTAGATAGGTTGATTTGCTTGCTCCTTGTTGTTCCTGTTAAAAGTTTTTTTTTGTCAAATTTTTTAATTTTGTTAATTAAATTTTCTTATTAAAAAGTTTTTGCGCAATGCACAACATTACTGAGATGGAGAAATTGCAGTTCTGCAAAATAACAATAACTTGTTACAGCTTTCAAGAATCTATCAAGCATGCAGTGGCAACGCGGTGCGCCGCGCTTTCTTCAGTGCTACCTTCTCATATGAGGTTGAAGATTGGTGCAAAAAGAATCTGTATGATGTGGCACTGATTTGCATTGGTGCGAGGTAAGAGAATACGCTGCTGGTATTTGTTCTTTTATTTATTTTTTTTTCATATATTTCACTTGAAATTTACACCGTAAGCATTGCAGGGTTTTTTTTTTCTACTTCCATTAGTAAGCTTTAACATGTGTTTTGAAGTTTTTTTACGTGTATTTTTTGGGTTTTCTAGATTTCGCCTGTTTTATATGTTTCGGAGCATTCCATTGTTGTTGTGGTTTTGTAATATTCGTTGTAACGCTGCTGTTTAATTATCGAAAATGTTTAAGGAATGCAGCAGTGGACACTGTGAAGCAAGAATTAATCTTTGCTGGCTCCGAACATGGTAAAGTTATTGGCTTGAGGTCGTTATTTCAAAGCAGTTTCGAACCGCCAGTTCTCGTCTTTGTACAGGTATTCTTCATTTTTTTCAGGCATTACACGTTGTCATAAGATGTCGACTCCTGTATTCTTGAAAATCATCGTTTTCGCTTTATCGACACATGAAAAACGCCTTTTTATTGAGAATTAGTTTAAATTTCGTTGCAGAGCAAATCACGCGCACGGCAGCTAGTATCAGAGATAGAACTACTTCAGCCACCAGTGCCAGTGGCACTGATTTCAAGCGAGAAGACAGAAACAGAGGTTTTTTTCATAGATTCTTTCCTGTTGAATAATTGGTTTTAACTTCTTTTCGCAAAGATTTTTTTTCGAGGATTTGAAAATTTCTAGAAATTTGAACTTTCAAAGATGGAAAATTTTTAGAGAGAAACTGCAATCGCTAAATTTCGCAGTGGTGAAATTTGGGTTCTGGTCTGTACAGAGTTGATGGGTCGTGGACTGGATTTAACTGGAGTAAATTTGGTCGTGAACTTCGATCTCCCAACTTCAGTCATCAGCTACATTCATCGTATAGGTAGCTTTTCATCGTTCTATTTTCGGCATTTCAGCATAAATGTTTTTTGAAACCAATGGCGGAAAATATATCACCTTTCACAGAGAACTTTACGAATTGATGCTTCATAAATTTCAGGTCGAACAGGCCGAGCTGGCCGACGTGGACATGCTGTTACCTACTTTACGGAAGATGACTTGAAGTTTGTTCGCCCAATTGCTAACGTTATCAGGCAGGCTGGTTTTGAAGTCCCGGAATATACACTGAAAATGCAAATGCCAACAAGGTTATGTTTCGGAAGTGAATTTTTTGTTAGTTTTCTGTAGTTGTTTCTGTGATGGATTTCATTTTTAATGCTTCGAATATATTTGTTTGTCCTTGAATTTCCACATTTTTGAAAACGTTTGTCCTAATTTCTCCTTGCAATTTTGATGTTTTTTTTTGCATATCGATGAATTTTCATTACAGGAAGGAAAAGAAGAAATTGATGAGACATGCACCGAAGCGTAAAAATATCGGCGCAGTGAAGAAAGCTAGGAGGAAAAAAAATCGAAAAAAGCGTCCAGCTGCTGCTCACGATACATCGTAAAATGTACTCAGTAGAACTGTTGTTGCTTGCATAGTTTTAAAATGTTTTTCATGAAAATTTCCTGCAAAGTAAATCGTTAAATTGATTTTAACTGTTGTTGGTTACTTACCACTGTATCCTTGAATTCTCAATGTCGTAGCGATTTCACTTTTTCACACAAATTTCAAAGATAAACTTGTCGCTGTACCTCAAGAATCTAGTGAAATCCGTGTTTTTCTTGTGCTTTGCCACTATTCCAGTTGTATTTATTATTATAATAACAGCATCAACAAATGTAACTCGTAAAGACGATGAGATCACAGCACCGGAACCGTTCGTTGGATGGTGTTTTTCCCATAAAACAATTTCCCGCATTTTTCAAATGCTCGTTTCTTGCACAGGGTTCTGAGAGTTTATAATTTTTATAGCTTTTTTTTGGCTAACAGTCTGTTTCGGCTCTTGTGGATGGATTTGTCTTCATCAATTTGGATGAAAAACAATCTCTTTTGGAGCCGACCCTACTCCTGCTGGGAGCTTTGCTCGTCAATATCCTGTCAATTTCGTTGTTCATAGTCAGTGGCTGGGCCTTTAGAATGGCTTTTTCCTGTAGATGAAAAAAGCACCCGAGGACGGTGATGAACATCCACACCTGAAATTCATAGAAATTTCATTAATAAAAAATGATGTGTTCTCAAGTTACTTAATCAAAATCGTGTATATTTTGTACGCCGAATTTGGCCAAAACTCGTAATGTGCTCGAAAACTGACCTCTATTGAAGTGAATAGGAGCAAAATTATGAACACTATAATCAAGAATAAAGTGAGTGTTTTCGATATGTGAGTAAGCTCGTAGATTGACGAGTCGTCTACCATACTTAGTGCTAAATCGCCTGCTGGGCTGTCTTCGACGCTCACGATCCTGAAATTTCAAAAGAAGTTACATTTTTTGTAAAATTAATTTGTATCGCCAGTTTTTATGCGTTTTTGCACATATGCAAATGCAGAAACGTATATTGTTACCACCCCGGTGTACGTGTATTTTTGTGTTTGTTTTTGTGTGTATGTGTATATGCGCATGTGTGTGTATGTGTGTGCGCGCGCGCTTCTGTTCAAGTATTTCAACTCGACAGCCAAGCAAGCTTCGGCGTCAAAATTTTGCCTGTGGGTTCCCCGGCCAAGTGCCACCTCAAGACCACGAAACCAACCTTCAAGTACATCTGGGCCTTGCGCGCGACTACACAAAGGTTTTGGTGGGGGAACCGCTAACTCGGGAACCAGAAAGGCTGGGAGGCTAAAATTTTCAGAGAATGTTCCTCGTCCAAGTAGAACTGGAAGCTTTCAAATTCAGCCCCCAGTTACGTGTGATACTCGCGTATGGGCCGTGAAAGTTTTTGGCGGGAAAACCGTTAACTCGGAAAGTCGTGAGGCTGAAATTTTAAACGGATGTTTCTATCCCACGTACAACTCAAGGATTTCAAATTGAGCCTCCAGTTACACGCGGTACTCACTTGCGCCTCGTGAAATTTTTGGCGGGAAGATCGCTAACTCGGGGAACCAGAAAAGCTGGAAAGCTGAAACTTGAACAGAGTGTTCCCTTCCCAAGTACCACGTGGTAGTTTTACAGTTAGCTTCCTGAAATTCGAAGACCAGTATGTTACAATTTCTAGCTGTTGTGATCCCAAGCAGTTTAACTACAGCACGAAATACTGCAAAAACGCATGATTGCACGGGGCCGCCTGGTGCTCGTCGTCAATGATTTTTTGTAGGTCTTTTAGCATGTTCAGTTGAAATGCCAAAACTTAAGAGTGTAAAAGTACTACCGTATAGAATGCCATATGAGCAGACAAACTCGCTCTTGTTTGTTTGTAAAATGCTCATTCATAAACGGGTAATCTTGCGACTGAGGAAGACTGCGGGATCGCGGACATTTTGCACTTTTGTAGTGCCGGGGAATTCAGGCGATCCCATTCTGCTCCGATGTCCTGCCCTATGAATTCAGATCCTGGTTACCAGTGAGATCTCGAAACAGCTAAAGCCTTGCCAAAGTGCTTAATGCTTTTTATTGGAAGAGTTGCTGAATTGGTAATGCCTTCAGAAGACGAAATGGAAGGCGCCAGAACTGTCAAAGAAAACTGTTCACCATGCAGTGCAGCACCGGTTAGGAAATTACCATGAAAACTCCAAATGTCCACAGTTGACACGTCAAATGTTCAGCACTGTATTGTAAATCAATTTAATAATGTTAAGTGAATTTGACAACATTTAACTTGCTGGATGGGGGTGGGAAAGCGTGTAACTAGGAAAACACTGATTTGAAAAGACAGAAATTGAGATGTGCTGCTGAGATAGCAGTTTCAGGGCTGAAAAAAGGCGTTTATTTTCTCTTCCTCTTTATGTTAATAGATTTTATCACCCGGTGGAAGACAACTTTTGTCCTCACTTCTTGTATCATTCCGGAGATCCAGCTGATATCGCGGCAAAAATTAAATCAGTTTTCATGGGAAGATTCAGAAACTTCATTTTTTACAGATGGTATGATCAAAATTTGAAGAAAAAGCGCACCTGAAATCTAGACTCGTTCCGGCTGTTGCACTAAATATGCAAAAGAAACACATAAGTGATAGGATACACACTGCTGCGGCCTATAATTAGACAAAAATTAATTCATACTTTGATATTTCGGTCAGCTCTAATTTATTCAGTTATACAGCTAATAGCTTTTCCGTTTGCTTTGACTGGTGCTACGCTGCCTGATGGTCTGCGTTGCGACCTTGACGTCTATTTCGTCTTTGAAAATGATTGCCACTTCAACGGGTTTTTGTGAAGAAAGTATTTGGCAAGATTTTAGACCTTATGAGATCTCGCTGAAGTATGCTAAGTAGCACCGTTTCATATCCGATCCGCCATTAACCTTCTTGTAAGCGATTCTCAGGAAAGGGAGCTATCGACAGTCTTGCCAGCGGATGATTGTTGTTAGCATTTGCGAACACGGCTAATTCCAGAGTGCCTTCGCCTCTCACTAAGAGCGAAATGCGGAGAGGGTTTTCGACTTTTGACTTTGCGTTCCTATCCAAATACCGCCACTCCCAGACTAAGATGAGATCCTCTGAAAACTAGAAGCACGCATTGACAAGGAATCAATCGAACAACTTTTGGATTGTTTTGCCGATTTGCAGTGATTCTGGCCGAAATTTTCGAGGGCTTTCCACTCGTTTCTAAACTTGTCCTTGGTGAAACAGTGAATTTTGAAACGGTTTTGCCTGTTCTTAATGATGGCCCATTAATGCAGTTGAAAATGAATTCACCTGCATCAGCAAATGCGGCACCAGCAGATAGGCAGTGGACGTTTTCACCGCAGCGAAAAGCAATAAAACAGCGACCAACGCAAGCAATACACAGAATAACGACACCGATAGTGAAAGGATATACTGCTCACCCGTTCTCATAAAGTGATAAATTGTTGAAAAGACCTGAAATGCTTCAGGCCTTAACAAGATAAGGCATAAGCTCAGCACGGAGCCGTAGTCCAAATGCGTAACTGGAGCCTTCAGTTTAAACCTGGCTTATGAATGTAGGTCAAAACGCCAGCATAAACTCATGTAAGCGAAATTAAATCCCAGATCGAAGCCTAATTCTATGCATGAGAGATGAGCCCAGTCAGATCATCGGTCCAAACATAAACGTGGTTTAGAAGCAATGGATGTAAACTCGAGCTTGAATCCAGAAAAAAACTAGATCTTTAACTGTAGGCTGAACTTAGATTAAAACCACGCTTGAGCTTGGATCTAGTCGGACTCCTAAATGCCAGCCTAAGTTAAGCCTAAGCCAAAATTACAGTAACTATCTAATCTAGTTCCAAAGTTGTAGTGGCTACGGGATGTAATCCTCAACAGTGTGCATTTAGGTAAATATTTTGCCTGGACTGCCATATCAAGGATACGTCTCACTTTTTTTCGCCCTGCAGATTTGAGTTGCCTGACATTTTTCACTAAAAATAGTACTAGTTTCACGTTACATCTTTTACATTGTTTTTATTTTAACTATATTTTATTTTAACTAATTCTGTTAATTTACACACATTCATATTTTAACTTAAAATACTTGATTTCTCAGCACCATAATCGCTATGTTGTCGAGTTCCAATTGTTAGTGGTGAGTGGGAGTGTATGCAACTTTATTGACCAAAACGTTATTCTGCTCTTTTTAATTTTTTAGTACTTTTTTCGTATTTTATGTATAGTATTACAAATATTTTCATCATTTTTGGTCCAAAGGTTTTGCATCCCGCATCAGGACTGAATCAATAGTCTTTGTAACAGAAATTTCCAAAAGCAAACTAAAATTAAACATCGGGAAAATTCAAGCAGTCGTGAAGGCGCAGACGTCTTCTATCTCACTTTTCCGACCACATACCTCGTAAGCGAAATAACACAGTTCCAGGCATCCGATGAGCAATGTCGCAGTGACCACGTGAAGCGAATTGCAGCAACACCTCCTCTGAGATGTTTTTGCCGGCGTGCTGCGCGCTATTACTCCGTTGGGTACCTGTGCTTCTCTGCCGCCACTGAAGCTACTGCTGTTATTCATTAAGTATCTAAATACAGATTTCTTATTTCTAACAGAAAACGTGCAAAATACATTCCTGACACGATATTAAGATGCTAGCGAAATACAGAATTCGCTTCTATCGGAAATAGCTGTTTCAGTGAAACACGCAGATCCTAGTTTTTAATGTGAGCTTTATGGCAGTTGGTGTGGGTATTCCATGCTAATGATGTTTCTGGAATGTTTTTACACCTAAGCGCAGCACTGCCGTTTCTTCTGGTCCTGAGCCCTATGACTTTTGTTTATTAGCAAAATATCTGCGCTGAGAAATTTCTGTGCTAAAGTTAGCAAAATCACTCCACCAAATTCTATAAACTGTTCATGTAAGTTTACATAGGACATTTATGTAGAATCTTCAATAAAAATTCATTTACACCTTCAAAAGTGATTGGAGTGTTAAGGCGGGGATGAGGGCGGAAAAAATCTATACAAATTTTGTAAGCCAGTTAAAAAAATGACTCAAAAGCGTATCTGCTTTTTTAGATACCATTCGCATTTTTCTGGAAGTGTGCGGACTGGCTGTTGTGCAAGGATGAAAAGAAAATGTTGAATTCGAAAGACAAAGAGGATTTCTGAAGTCGGAAACTGAATGACAGGAACGAGTTTCTGCCGCATTCAATGAATTTCATTAATTTTTTTGCTTCCTCCCCCTCGTCCGTGAAGGAAATTAATTCAAAAAAGAAAGAACTAAGAGAGAGCTGATTGCCAATTCGGTAATCAATAACAAAGGCTGCGAACAAATTTTCAAAAAAAACATTTCGGAAGAAAGAATTGTCATGTTTTTACTGTAGCATTCTAAAATTTGTACTTAAAAAGCGAAGGAAATAAAGCAAACACCCAGCTGCCCTTCGCAAACAGCCACATGAAGGACGACGCAGAGGATGGCAGCACTGGACGGGAAAGGACGATCGCAGCAAGCAATGACCAATTTTCAACGATCGCAATCAAAAAAAAATCAAACTCTTTCGATCAGCCCTCTTGCAAGCAGAAAGCAGCGGGCAAGATGCCGAGAACTGATATGAACAGCAGCGAGCGCGGTCGAGAAGAGCCGCTGTTCCAGAATAACAGCGGCATCTCAACGACCGTACCGGGTCCGAAATGGGAAAGTGGCGCTTTATCGAATCCTCAGTCAAGAACTGGGGATTAAAGCTTAACCGAACAATACTCTTAAGCAGTCAGCACTACAGCAGCGTTGGGGTATTTGATGCAGCACCACTTTTTCAAGAAACACCCCATATAGCTTTGCTTTTGGCTGTTTTAACAAGTTAAAATTTAAAGTAAGAAAATCTAGTTGCTATTGCCTTTTTTTTTACTATGTCATTTTTCGTGGGATTTTCCGATGAATGTACCTGTGCTCAATAAAACCCAGGATCGGACGCACCAGGCTTGCCGATGCGACCAGGCATTTTTGCATCAGATTGAAGTACTCAAGTCGTTAACTGCGTGAATATTTGTTTTTTTACACCTGCCTTTTGCACTTTCGAGCATCATCATAAATTCATCATAAATCATTATAAATTTTGCCTAAAGGAAAACCAATAATTTTTTTTAAAAATCGTTCTTTAAAAATGACATAGTTGTTCAGTGAGCAATTTTCCCGTCAAAACTTTAGGTGCCAGTACGAGAAAACCATGCGAAGAAATATTTAAGTGTACTTAAACAGGGAACATTGCCCTAAAATTTCAGCTTTCTAGCTTTTCTGGTTCTCGAGTTGGTAATTTTCTGCTAAGACTTTAATTTTCTGCTACTACGCGTACCGGGGAGAGCGGAGGGAGAGGGGGGAGGGGGCTGGATTTGAAATCTCTAAGTTGTACATGATTTTGTAATCTTTAAGTTAAAATTTCAACCTTCCGGCTTTTCTGGTTACCGAGTTAGCGATTTTATTACCAAATCTTTCACGTGCTCGTACATAAGAACCACGAATGTCTAGGGGCTGAATTTGACATCTTTAGCTTACACATGCTCAGAAAATATTCCTGCAAAGTTTCAGTCTAGTTCACGAGATCGCTTTCCTGCTAAGAAATCTGCATACTTTTTATGACGTCCAGACATGGCACCCAGGTGTACGTGGATGATTATATTAAAACGGGAGGGTCGCACAGATGGTGGGTACATACTTCCGAAGTTTCAGTTTTTTAGCTTTTCTGGTTCGAGAATTAAAAGTGGGTGATAAAAAATGTGAACACACAGGTGCGCACACATACACACACACACATACACACACACACACACACATACAGCCTCTTGCCAATATGCTTTTCAGTTTTTGCAAAAACGTATTAAAAAACGCAAAAAAATATACGCAAAAACGTATTAAAAAACGAGCTAAGTTACTAGTGTAGCATGGGATTACGATTGAAATTTTTCAAAAAGTACATTTTGCCTTATTTCAGAGTGATCGATAGCTCAGTGAAACATTTGAAGATCATATAAATTTGAGAATCTAAAAGGATTGAGAATGAGAGTTATTGTTATCGTCAGACTGGTTGCATAAACGAAATATCAATCGTTATGAACGCCGCCAATAACGTCAACTAACAATAATAATAATGCAGCAAACCGGTCGACAAAACTCCAAGACCGATTAGGATCTCTAAGAAGATTTCCAGATATCCAATAACTATTCCATCTCTATTATTAACTTTTTTAGCGTATTAACACATCAGAATTCCAGCAGAGCTTGATGTGATGGCAATCAGGCAAGTTTAGAGCTATTTCATAGCGAGCCAAATCCCAAATCATATACTTAAAAAAGAGTCTGGGGAATTTTAGAGGATTTTTTTGAAAATTTTTTGAAAACACACTGTTAAATGTTTTCTTTACCATATGACTAAAAATATTGTGTTACTTTGAACAGCTGTGTTTCATACTGTGGTTCTTCAGATACGCAACTTTTTTAATTGCTTTCACCGGTGGCTCTTCTTGATGGACAGCCCGCTGGCCACTCAAGTGTTCGTTTTGCCTCCTACAGAGAATATTAGCAATCTGATCTTTTTCAGGAAAAAACCACTTGTCAAAACTTTAGCTGTTTAAATAATGGACGCCAGGATGGCAAGCAAGTTAACCATTAGACAGAGTAGCATTGGTGTTTGCTGGGCATCACTATCTCATCTCAAGCTCTACCACTTCTTGATCACGGCATGTTACCTAACTGACTAAGAACACAGTAACAAATATTAGTGATAAATATTGAATTTCGTGCACTGGTAACGCTGTGACAAGTGAATGAGTGATAAGGCAATGGAAAAAGAGGGCATCATTTCCTTCGGTTACGCAGAAGACCTTCAAAAATGATTTGCAAAAAGAAAAATTCTCAAAGAATTCTTCTTTTTTTTATGAAATGCACCATACAGTTTGTTTCTGTAATGTGCAGCGTTGTCTTTGATGACCCAATTTTCAATGGGGCGGCGAATGGCCTAGCGTCAAATCTTTCATCGGGAAAAACAATAAAAAAGTCTAATTTGTCTACGATTCAAGCAGTGATATTCCCAAAAAATATCAATGCGCGCAATTTAAATTTGCGCCATACGCATGAAATTGCATATGCATTATTACTGTAATTAATCCGCTCATGCGAAAACCAATCCTTCTACGATTTATTTATTCGTTTCGATGGTAAATTGATGCTAACGCATGACAGAAAGTCGGAACTGTCTTCGACTTGCTTCTATTTACCCTTCGGAAAAGGATTTCTTGACCAGCGGATGACTGCTGTTGGTGGGAATTTGTTTACAGACGAGGCAACCGGACACAGTAAAAATCAAAAATACATATTACTGTGAAAAAGCTATCCATGTAATAGTTGCTGATACAAATATTTTGAATATCGCATGGATGACCCAGCAGACATGGCTATGCATATTACTTGCACATTTGTTGCATGTTGCCTTCATAGCATCAAAATCATCGATGTGAAAGAGGAAAAGCAAAAAACAGATAGGGTTGGCCAAAAGTTAGCCAACAGAGACTTAAAATTCGGTCAAAAAGGAGGAACAGCCAAACATGCACTAAATTTAATCAAAAGGACTTAAAAATAGACAGGGAAATTGCTTTAGAAGCAAAAACAGGTTTGGTGAATGCACAAAAAAAATATTATGTCAAATCAGATATGATAAAAATAAGAAAAGAACCATTTCGTACGAAGGGCACAAAAATCTAATGCATGTTCGTCATCACTGCCGGAAGCAAAAATATGTCGAAGATGCAGTGTCGGATGAGCTGCTGCTGATTGGAATCACTCGGAAACAAACAAAAACATAGCTCTTAAATGAGGTGATGAGCCTCAACCTTCATCATTATTGAACACCACAATAAAAATTTTTAGAAGAAAAATAGAAAACTCCTTTTTTTAAAGAGCAAAGTTTTTTTTTAATGAAAAAATCCCATCAAAAAATTTTTTCCATCGAAAATAGCGGAAAAACTTCTTCCCAGGAAAAGGAGTGAGAAATATTATTCGTTCTAAAAAAGGTGTTTCCCAAGGACGCTTTTGTCCAGGATAGATATATCAAATTCTGCTAAAAGGGACAGTTTCGAAATCCACGAAAATGAATAGACAAGAAAGTAGTAAGGAGAACTCGGAACAACAGCGCCAGCGAACGATGCACAATTAGCACTTGCTCACCAGCAGATCGCAACTTCCAAGAAGCCTGTTTTGCCATTTTCCGAAAACAAGATTGTTTGTATTTCGTTGATTTCTAATTGCATTATACTTCCACCCTTCTTTTGCTTCCTGCTTCTAAACATCAAGTTCGGGCACGCATTCCATGTGGCAATTTTTAACTTAGACTGAAACGTGTGGACGGCGTGCGCTTTGTTTCAAGTCGGTCAGTCCTGCCACTCAAACGGAGTGGTTAACGCGGTCACCTCATTAATCAGGCAGGTCTCCATATCTGGAACTTCTTCCCTCGAATGCCAGCAGAATTTTTTTAAAGCGGTCATTTTTTTGAAAATCTGCTAGAAATGATAAGCATCGGCAACAGTTAAGGATTAAAATCCATCCGTATCCGTTACTTGTGAGAGGCGGAGGATTCGGGACAATCCGTGTGGTAGCAAATGCCTACAGCAACCGTCCGCTTGCATGGCTATTGATGGCTCATTCTTTCTGGGTTGCTTACAGTATCGGTAATAGGGAATTACAAAATAAAAAGATCAAATATGGCACTAGTATTTGACGAATGAAGGCAAAATTCAATTTACTCGCAATAGAAACTCAGGATGGGTAAAAATCTTCCTAAAAAAATGTTGTCCTTTTTCTTTTCTGAACTTCGCTAGTGGACGTTGAATTTTACTCTTTCTAAGTTGAAACCCTTGGCAGCAGCTTTGTAGCTGTCGGCAAGAAATGCATCTTAGTTGATTTTCTTCTGTTTGTTTTTATGCAAAGGTTTTTTGGTTTAGGAAAGTGTAAGGAACAATTCCCTACTTTAAAAGTTATTTAAACTCCTTAAATTGGAGATACAGTGCATTTGATGGCAACAAATACGGATCGGTGGCAACAAAATGCAAATGTTTCTCGTGAATTTGCAAGTTCTTTTTTTTTTATCGGTTTTTTTTTTCAATGTTTTTTTTAAAAGGGTAAGAAAAAATCCACCGAAAAAAAAATTTTTGCAATGTTCGTTGGAAAATTTTATAAAAGTAACCGTCGCTAGTAAGGGACACACACTGAAAGTCGGGGCTGTCTTGGTGTTCTTGTATTTCTCGCAAGTGCAAAATGTGCAAAAAAAAGCGTTTTTCCTGTTTCTTCCATGGATTTGTCTAGCAGTTCACTTATATGTTTAAATTATATCACTTTGGTCCAGTGACCTGACTAATCATTTAAAAATCACATTTTGTCACTGAGCATCCATTCCAGTTGTTTGGACCATACCTTGTATTTTTGGTGTTAAAAATTCTCTTATATGAACCTTGCATAAATTTGGAAAAACCCACGTATTTACAACTTTTTGGAACTTTTAACTGAATTGCGAACTGAAATTTCTAAAAACTCTGCAAACTTCCAAAATATTATTTTTGGACAACCCTAATGCGCAGATGACAGAAAGATTTTTTCGAAAATGTATGGCTGCCACGCCAAATAATTACACCCACACAACCAGAAATTAAAGGATACGAGAAAAAAAATTAATGAGCCGAGCTTTGATTTATAGGGCAGCAAAGCTGAAATCCGGAATGAAGCGAGAAAATTGCCAGTACCGGCAACAAAAGAAGACAAGAACTGCAGCGATTTTCTTCCAAATATCCTGAGCGCTTTTCCCTAGCATCCCAGAACTCGACCCCAGTCGCCCTTTTACTGTACATAAAAAGGTAATTCGAGGTCTTAGCACCAGGAAGCCTGCTAGCATTATAAAAATTCCCACAGGTCGCACCTCGCAGCTGCTTCTTATGTAAGCAATATTGCAATCGCTGTATTTTTCAACCGAAAAAGTCGGTTAATGTTCACTGATCCGAAAATCCAATTCTGTTCGGGAAGAGACTTGAGATAAAAAATCTCACAACGAACGCTAGCAACTATATTGCAGGCAAATCTTAAGAATGTTTAGCACTGTGTGTTTGAAACAGTGCTCTGCCTCCTGACAACCATAGTTAAGGAAATTTGTGTAATAATTTGCATGAATCACATCAATGATGCTCGATATGAAATCATGAAACTGAATTAAGCTTTCCACATAATATTTTCAAAGGAAATCCTGGACTATGTAAGACTGAGCATCTTTTTTCTTGCTTGGAACGACAAAACTGTACCACTAGAATGACTAGGGGAATACAGCACAAAGAAAAAAGTTTTAAATTTTCGAGTGAAAATATTCTAAATTAAAATCATGCAAAATCTAACTTTGCAAGTGCCAAGCTCACTAGAGACTTTAAATTGCACTGGAAAGCAACATTTGCGTCAAAAAAAATAAATTTATTTCTGAAATAGTAAATTTAATAAAAAGTGGGCAAGACATCAGAAGAGCCATGTTGAAAAAGGAAAGTCCAATCCGAATCACTAAAATATACCTATTCAAATCGGGATCAAATGTATCACCGAATGTTCGTGACTGATGAAATACTTTAACGTAGTCTAGCAGCTGCAACGTTCGAGATAAGGTGGTGATGCTCAATACGCACATTGAGAACATCTCGAAACAACTAAAGTCTCCCTAAGTGCTTCTGACAGGAAAGCCTTAAGCTGAAAGAGGTTTAATTCGAAGACGAAACGAAAATCAGGATCCTCCCAGCCATTTGAACAGCAGGGCGATGTAGCACTGATAAAAGCTTCTGGAAAAGATGCCAACTGCACTGCTGGAAAAAGACGATGCACTGCTGAAAAAAGACGGTAAAATGGAGCTGATCAAAGTATCTATAATTAAATATGAGTTGAGTGAAGCTGATCATGCGACTTGTGTTGATACACATTGAATTTTATTACATCAGCCCAGAACAGGTGTTATACTAGGACTGGAGAGGATGTCCACAAGAAACATAAAGGGGTAGGAACCACAATATACAAAATAAGTTATTCGGCGGCTGGGTCGGATCCATCACGACAGGATCCAAATTTGAGTTAGTGGAACCGAACTTCAGTTGACCAGTTAGTTATGTGGTGATGGAGTGGTATGAGTAATGGCAGCGCTGTCGCCCTCTACCAAATAACGGAGTGCAGAAGAGTTCGTATTTGCAGTCAACTTCTTCACCTCGCCCTCCTCCTTCGAAACGAGAGTTGAGCTCATTTTCGAAGTCTTCCCCAATGAGCACGGAAACCTGTTTCCACATAGCATACCACCCGGTGCCTTGCCGCTTTCGTCACCACCCATCGCTCCCTTCTCCGTCACCCCTCAGCCAGATCAGCCTCTCTGGGAGCACCGCACCAGCGTAACTGAAACAAATGCAGTGCATCTGGATTCCGTGATCACTTTCGACGATGTTCCATCACAAAATCTCTTGCTAATACGTAGCATATCATCTGCTCACTAATTTCCACACATGTGCGTCGCCAGTGTTTGTACACATGTGCCGCACTAATACGGTACGCGGCTTCGGATGCCAGTCTATCAGCCCTCTCATAGCATCCTCACTGCATGTCGATTTTCAGCTTCCTGCCATTTGGCATTTTTCGACGGAGGGGAGGGAAAGCAAAATTCATTTCAGCTCAAAACTCGAGTATCTAAACGCAAGCGAATCCTCATCAGAGTCTAAAATTAACCAAGTCCTAATCGATTTAAGCTCACGCTAATAAATAACAAGAAAGAAGGATTGCTCGCCTAGCTTTTTTACGTGTTACTGCCAATAAATATTCAAAAAAGTTACTGGAAAACACAAATTTATTAAAAACACTTAAGCGTAAACACTTAAGCGCTCTCCATAAAATCCAACTCAAGAATTTTCAATCATACTTCAATTAGAGGAAAATTTTTGCAGTGTTGCTGAAATTGACCTTCAAACGAACATGCAGTGATTAATTGTTTTTTGCGAGACAAAATGCTTTCTGATGGACAGTGATTATTGCAACTGATAAAATTATTATCAATTGGTTCACTGAAGTGCGAATTTTTTAACCTCCTTTCCACGAAGTATGAAGAAGATCCTGAAAGTTTAGGTTTAATGGCCAACGGCCTGAACTGTTTAGTGCTCCATAAGCGTGAAATTTGATGAGCAAAAATCAACAGAAACAAATGACTTTTCCACAGAGCACATTAAATGAATTTCTCCGCATTTTTAAATTTTTATCTGTAATCACTGAAATTAAAAAACATAATTTTTTTCAACCAGCATACTTCTAAAAACTGCTGCTGCTGTTCTCTGTATTAAAAAAAAACAAATGTTTGTTATGCGTTTTTTAAATTTTTGATTCTTTCATCTTCAGTGCAGATTTTGATAAAATTTTTTCTTTTGGAATTTATTAGATTATCATAAATGGTGGTTTTTGTGCGTTTTTGCATGTATGCAAATGCAAAAAAAAGAAGTGAGAAGTACTTTCCTGCAGAAGTGCAGAGAAATTTTTATAGATACAGAATTTTTTGAATTTGGTGAGACAGCATCTCTGAGCGTTCTGTACAGTGAATACTGCAAAAGTGAGTGCAAAGGTTAAAATTGGCCTTTACATTAAAAACAAGGATGAGTCAAAAAAATTCAAAACAGGCAAAAACTGAGGGGCACTGGGAGTGGGAAAAGAGGAAGCAAAATAGGTAAAATGGGATGAATTGGCTGAAATGTGACTGCTCACCAACACAACCCCCCGGTGACCTTGTAATTCCTTGTGTTTACTTGAGCGAAATGAGATTTTGCGGCATTGATATATCTGATTATGTGTGATATCACCGTCGCCCCGATCCACGTGCGCACCGCCACCTCCCCTATCTCTCCTTTCTCCTATCAACGGGGCAAGACAAGACATAAATAACGGCCCTGCTGAAACTGATCCGATGGCGAATGTACAGGAAGCAAAAAGGTCAGCTGGTGGGCGATAACATAATTCCAGAAAAGGCGGGTGATTCAATGAACTTTTCCTTTTCAAAGACGAATGAGGGCTCGAAAATGTCGGTCGATGATGGAAATGAATGCACAAGCACACTGTCATTGCTATATTATATTGCTAAAAAATCTCGTGGCCCTCACATTCGGTTATCAGTGCGTCTGTGCAGGTGTTTTTAACCTTTTGGAAATTTCTGGCTT
>UYRT01000045.1:0-16945 GCA_900617915.1 Gongylonema pulchrum
TTGCAACCGGATAGAAAATGGAATTGTAAGAAATCTTCAGTGGGCAAATGAACCTTCAAATGTGCCAGCTTCAGAAATCGTATCAATATGATTTTGTCTTCGTCGCCGTATCCTTTTGCTAGCGGCAATATCATTCACAGAAACTGCCTTTTGCTGGGTTTTCGTTTTCCTGAAAGCAAAAGTTATCAGTGGTTCTTATTTATTTTATCCGTCAGTTCGAAAAGTGAATCGAAAAAGTTTCGAATGAAAGCATCCTGAAAAAAAACAAATATTTCAACGAAAGCACTGCGAGCATGCCTTTTCTCGATGTTGTTCTGAGAATACACAATCACAGTGCGCTATTTGAGCATGCGCATATTTTTTTTGAATATATTCCTAATGTTCAGATAAGCTGCCCGTAAGATAATACACTGGTTCTTAACTCACAGCTAGCAGACAAAAAGGTGTGGAAGTTCGATTTGCGACCCCTGGCTCCGCACACAAGAATGCGGCTTAATTTATTGGCAGCTAATCTAAATTTACAAAAAAACTTACAAATTTTGTTAAACCAATAGAAGGTCAAGACTGTTCAAGTTCAAAGCTCTAATAAAAATACTGGAATTTTATGTCCTCCATACTTCAGCAGCACTTTGCTAAAATAGTTTCTGGCACTTCTTGCACTTTGGCGCCCATTACTGTGCCACGGAGCTGAGACTCTTCTAACCGTTCGTTTTGACCTCATTTCTGATTATTTTTTGCAACTGTCTCGACGAAAATTCTTTTTTTTTTTTGTGAGTTTTGGTTTTGTTTTCAATTTTTGTTGCTACGGATGTATGTAATCCTAACTGTGGAACGCTTTTTTGAGACCATCAAGTGCTGTAGCCTGGAATTTTGAAACTTATGCTTTTGGGCTCTGGCCTAGGTCCGAAAAGATGGCTGTTGCACTTCCTCGTGCACTTGCAGTGTCCGTCAAAGCGTTTTCCACGAAATGTGTCCCGTTTCACGCTATTGTATGCTTTTTGTTGTTTCTTTAATTGCCCTGTACTGCACTGCGTACGTCAAATGATTTTACAATAACCGCCGTCTTTTGTTTCGCGACTGCTGGGCAGTCACACTGTTTTCGTTTCATGCTTTTTTTTTCTGGATAAATTAAGCATCTGTTTAATAGCTGTTATAGAAACACCATTGCGATAAAATGTCGAGATTACCTTACCTAAAAACGGGAAGGCACCTGCAACAGTATATACAAATTTGCATGCATCTCTTGAACATCTCCAAGCGCAATAACCTCATCATATAGTGAATCCAGATTATACCACCTTTAAATCAAAGTCACGATAAATGTATCGAAAAAAAGAATTATTCAAAATTACAATAGAAGAATTATTTAAGCAACCATCCATGCTCAAATCCTTCATTCTGAATTGCTTATTGAATTACATAACCAAATTTTCATAATTTTATTAGTCATACCAGTTGGGAATTTGTTAGATACTGTACTTACAAAGTCTTATTTTTTTGGCTTAGGTAATTTTTGAAATGATTTTATCCAGAAACACAAACACTGAAACAGACACGAGCTTGTCAAAATCGGTTTTTGCCTTATAAACGGATGGAAAACGCTGCGAAAAAAAACTGTGGTACCTGAGAGAAATCGTCCCATATCAGCAATTGTAACAAGTATCAATGGAATACCTAATAATGCGTACATTAGACATGCAATACGACCTTCACCGGTCCTTGGCACAATATGTCCATAGCCTAAAGGATGGCCAAAAATATATGTCCCACAAGCAAAATTTGCATTGTAAAGTGTCAGTGCAATGACGTACGAATGCGAAACTTGGTTACAGCTGACTGTGATGGGGGAGCGAGTGAAGCGAAAAATGCTGTGTGTGTCTCTTTGTGACCACATAAGCCATCGAACTCTACTTTACATGAGTGGCGCGCAGGATATTATTGGGATCGCGCAGGAAAATAAAATTCGATAGGCAGGGCACACTGCTCTTCTTGTTGACAAACACCAGGTGCCACGTGTTAGTGAATGGTACTCGTGAGAAAGGAAAAAAACATTTATGCAGTATCCGAAGAAGTGGAACATATTATAACTGAGCAGACGTTTGGATTCTAACTTGAGCTGTAAGGCTCATAACCCGACATAGCAACTCTCGACGTGTGAAAGCATCACCGTAGCATCACTAAAATAAGTTCCTAGATCAGCTAGATGGTTTTTTTAAACCATGTATTGGCAACAAAGCTTGAATAAAGCACTATGCAGTAGCTAACTTCATATTTTCCAATTTTCGAAACGGATGAGACGTTTCACAACTCCCAGAAGTGTTCTCAAGAAAAACACATCAAATTTAACAGGGCATTAAATGCAGTTGCAGCAGCAGTAACAGCATGGTGGTGTTCATAAGCATTAGCTATGCCAATCTTTTACGTAACTACTACATAAATAAAGATGGAGGCAATTAATGTCATTTTCCCTTTGAATGAATAGATGATGCGAAATGATATTTATAATGGTGTATTGGTGCATAACACGTTTACCCCTTTACTGGTTACTCGAATTTTTTTTTATAAACAACAGAATTTTGGAATTCTGATGTGTCGTACAAAAACAGATAAAATCAGCCTTCAAGTCTTTTTAAACCAATCTCTGCATCCAAATAAGAGCTGATTTCTCAATTCTAAGGCGAAACTGTTATGGAAGTTTTAGGGATATAAACAGTAAACATCAGTGACCAGGAGACTGGAAGAGGGAGGGCTTAAAACCCTCAATGTATTAACATATGCAGTTGAAACATTTCTCAGAACCGAGGTTTCAGTACTTTTCATGTTCTAGTTTGATTAAAAAGACATCGTGATAAACTCCTTTGATCATAATCTGAGCTTGTTACCAGTAAAGGGTAGGGAACAGTGCAGTGTATACTGTATCTAGATAAGAAAATTAATTTTCAATAAACTGTATGAATTAGGTTTAGGATAACTGTGGCAATGGCAAAGCTTTTTTTAAAATATGCGAGCAAAAAAGAACGTGGAAGCAGTACGAAAAAATTCAAAGATGACGTTGAATGAAGAGAGAGATTACATGCAGAAGGTCGAAGATCTCCAGCAAACACATCCATCTCAGGCCAGGAAGTGAATAAGCGTCACGTTTGCCAAGTGCGTACTCTAATTCTCAAGGACAAAAACAATTAGCTAAACTGCTATAAAAATAGAGCTTGCCGATGGTGGTAATAGCAGTCCATGAAAAAAATATGCTGGAACCGAATGACCACTTCACCGGTCCAGCACCTTTAATTATGTCGTCTGGCGTCATGTAATTCTTTGTGTAGTCAATGAAAACGTCCCGTATCACATCATTCATCCTGAAATTAACATTATAGTTGGTTTAAAAAATTCTTTATCTTTAAAGAAAAATCCTTCGTTTTTTTCAGAGCAAAAAATGTTCAGTACTTCAGGAGACAACTTAAAGACGAGGGGATATTTCGCGGTGAGATTAAAGCTGTTTGAAATAACTCATCCAGAACTGTCCAGGTGGGCCGAGGGAATTGCGCGTCTATAAGCATTTTGTTATCGATCACAAAAAAAAAAAAAACGAGGTGGCTGTGTTTTACAGAAGCATGCACACTTTTCTATAAAAACCTTCAAAACGCAGCTGCAGTTGGTGGTTCCCACAGATCTTCCGGTGAAATCAGGGCTTGCAAGATATCTGCAAAATGCACCATGCTGTCCAAGGTACAGAGCGTGGGCATTCTGTAGGTTGTCAGATTTTTATTTTGAAAAACATTTGAGAAGCAAACCCGAGGTGCGCGATTTTTGACCAGCTTTCAAACGTCACTTCGCCAGTATCGTTTCCTTCGTGAGCTAACATCCACAGATTGTCGATAATCCTTTGTTTCAGGAGTTCGATGCGATGCGCCGTCTGATTTCGAATGTGCACCTCGTAAGGCATTTCAAACTGCAATTTTTGGCTTATCTTTTTAACAACAGAACTAACTGCTCAGATTTGAATTTAAGAAGTAAATGCAAACTTTTATTGGAAGTTTAACTTAATGAAAATTTGAAGAATAAAAGAAATGAGAAACCAACTAACATGATGAAAAATCGCAGCACCGAGAAGTGTATAAGCTGTAGACAGAAACACAAGGCCAACATGGGGCAGCACAATGCGCAATTTCTGAAATTTTTTTGTATCCCAAACATTTAAAACAATTTAGGTAAGACACCATAATTACGCATGGGACATTTGAATTTTAGCATTATGATTCAAAACAAATTCTAGTGTTATGATTCTGAATTTTCTATATTTTTAGTGAATGTCGGACAAGACTATCCACTGTTTCAAACCCATTTTTGCATTTTACACACATATATCCTCATTTTACACATATACTTCATAAAACCTATCTCCATGTATCAGTCTCTCTGAGAAGCGGTAGCGCTCTGTTAAAGCCCACGTGGCTGCAACGATCGTTAGCAAGATTGGTACAGGTTCTTTTTTTTTTGCGTAGACGCAAGCTGATGGTGATTACGTATCTCTGGCGTTCGCCAACATCAGTTTACCATCGAAACGAATGGACCAATCGTAGAGGGATCGGTTGCCTTCATTGGCAGGGTGAAATTTTCGACCTGTAGTGCAAGGGCAGCACTGTCTGTTACTTAAACACACCGGTCAGCTACAAGTAAGCATTGCGGACAGATTTTAGTGCAGCGTGCTAGGTGGCTCCATGCAGGTTGTCTTTTTATGCCGCTTAAACTTCTTGATCATACGAAAAGAAGGAAAACAGAGCGAACCCGTCGTATCCTGGCTCTTCGCGTTTTGGCCTCAAAATCATTTTGTGGTTGCTGGGCAATGTGTTCCAAAATGCCACCGTCGCCATCTTGACGGTCGATGAAATAATTCAAACGCTCGGCACTGCAAAATTAAAATATTCTTTAGCTGATGGCAAGTGTCGTTCGGATAGTCACTGCTGGCAACTTTGAGTCCAATATCATTTTTCTACACCTTCTTTTAACTTCACCCTCCAAATCCCTTCCCCTCGTCCCTTCTCTCCCTTCCTTCTCTTATTTCCGATTCTTCTCTCCTCACAGTTCCATCGATTCCGGTACGGTACGGTGAAACCCTTACCCAAGATTTTTCTACTCATTGTTTTCAGAAATGCTAGGTGAACAAACAACTGTACTGACACCACTTGTCGAGTGATGAATACATGCACTTTTCTTCCACACATTCAAGAAGACGAACTGTCCCACTATTTTCATGTAAAATTTTCTCGGAACAGAGCTGCTTTTCATGCTTGCGGCATTTTGTTGGCATATTTACTAGAATCGAATAAGGCTGCTTAACTGGGATGATAAATGACGAAAGGGGCCCAAAAAAGCGAAAACAATGGCATCAGAACACACTGCAAGTTCGTTTTGCAAGGATCTGGACAGGAAATTAATATATGGAACGCAGATAAGAGTGCCACAAAAAAGATAATGCTTTCCTGCATACTGTTTTTATTTGCCGATTTATTCAAAAAATTTTGCTTGCTGAGGCATGAAAGATCGGATTTAATGGTCCACGTGAGCGTTTGAAGCAGCAAAGGCCTCGCAGAAGAAGCATGCCTTGCTGCTTTTTCATGTAAAAGTCGTTTCGGCAGCGCGCGTTTTCCTAGAATCAACTGGGAGAAAACATTTAGGGCAGATAGGTCTTTGAACAGCTTGGAACAAACGACGAAACGCTAGCTTTTTCAGAGACAGTATCTGTATTACACTGGATCCATCAAAATGCCTCACTGGCCCACTCAACGGGACTATTCGACTAATTCGAACTGCCCTGCATTACTTAGACTCGATAGGGATCTACCTCACCAAGCTGCACTATCAAATTATGCTTGTCATTTTCTTAACTAAAGTAGCAAATCAAATTATTACCTTATTCCTGCTCATTTTTCATTAACTGAGTCTTTCCTCTCTGATATAACTCAGTGAGGAGTAATCCTACGCAGAGGCTATCAGGATATTATTCAATATGCGCTTCTCCATCTTTATGCAAATGCAAAAACGCATATTGTAGGGAGGTTGCCGGTACGTGTGCATGTTCGGAATTTTTCACTCACATTTGACTCAGCAACCGCAGAAGCTAGGAAACTGGAATGTTGTACCTAGCTCACGTGCCGTTGAAGCAGCCTAAAATAAATGCCTACGTACGCCTGGGTTTCACGTGCAAAAGCTTAAAAAAGATGTAAACTTTTAGGCAGCAAAATGATTTTGGGAACTGGGAAGAAAGCCAAAAACCGACGTAGATATTTTATGTTCCGTTTATGAGCAAAGATTTCAAATTCAGTTATCACGCACGTCTGCATCGCAAATGTCAGCACATAAAAGTTGAAATCCAGACACCGCTGGCAAAATGCCAAGCCAAGAATTAGACAGAGTTGAATATTTGTTCATACGCAAGCACGTAAGCGCAAATTAAGCTTTGGTGCGTGCCTGCGTCGCATTTAGACTCGTCAAAAACATTTGCAACGAAAAATGACTTCCTGAAACAATTAAGCTAGGAGGCTGAAATTTTGCGAGGATAATCTATGCCTCGTGTGCGGCCGAAACATTGCAAATTCAGCTTTAAAGCACTTTTAGGACTCGCGCGCGTGCAAGTAAATTTTTAGTTTTAGACACTGTTGGAATCTAATTAATTTTAATATAATGAAACAAAGGCTGCTTCCTTGAAGCATTTTTTAAAAAAAAGGGGAATATTGAAATGAGTGCTTCTAGCCGTCATCCTTCTGTGCATCAAAATTCGCCCTCACATTTGAGAAAATTCGCGAAACGGCAGAATCAAAAGCCAATTTTTCATTATGGCACACTTTTCTTTTTTTCAAAATTTTGCAATTTTTAGTTTAAATGTCCGGATTGCACCGGTCATAAGCAGTCCTCTGAGGGACAATGCGGTAAGTCATAGCGTTCTCGAATTTCTCTGTACTTTGGATCCTTACAAAACATTCTTTCGTGGGTTCGCAAAAACACTCTTTCACGTCCAAACGGCATTTATTTCTGGGAAATTCATAGCGAACCCAGTAACAGTGTTCAGTTCGAATGTTACTGACTTGTTCAGAACAGTTATCCTGAAGTGAACGTTTATGCTACTGGCGAACAAACCTGGTGAAGTCTGTATTTTCTCACAGCTTGGTTCCATTACATTTTTTTGTGCTTGCATTCAGCTTTCTCGCTTGCTGTTTATTCCTTTATTTTCTACTTTGTTCAGTAACTGAGTCAATATAGCACTTGAATTTGAAATAAGAGAATTGAAAATGCCGGACTTTTTGCTGACAAATTCTTATCGGCCTGCTGAATGGGTACTGAAACAAAGCAGAGAAAATACTCTCAACAAAAACTGACTAACCCACTATGCAGCCATGATTTCTTTTTGAGGGAGCGCCGTCACTGCATAATTCCAGTACTGGGAAGAGGGATTTTTGGAAATTTCCCAAATGATTGTTCATCTTTTCAATCGCCATTGCAGAAATGAAAATTGTTAAAGGCAGAGCAGATTATCAGTTTCGGACCCCAATATTTGTACCTTTTCGAAGCCTGCCCCGATAAAACTTCATGCGCTCGGATCGCAAACACAGACGCATGCACAAACATACACACAACACATATACATAAAATTTTAAGCTTCGCAGCACAATTCTGAGTGCTGGAAGTGCTTGACATTTGAATCCACAGATTTGTCAACCGAGACAAGTTTGTTCAGTGGCATCTAGGATCCCATTCAATTGTGTGCAAGAGTACAACAATAACAATATAGCAGCAATAGTAGTAGCAAGACTGAAAAATGTCCCTTTTTTCAGGCTGCTGAATAAAGAGCCCCATGAGACAGGCTGCTAGACTTCTCACACCAAATAAGCATTTACGCTTTACCCGGAATTTTACGTAAAACAGTTTCCCTCACTGATTTTTTGCATGGAGTAGCAGTGTTAATCCATTGGAATTAGCTAAGGACAAGGCTGCTGAGCAGCTGGGACAGTCTTGCCCACGTCCTGGCCAGAATCACCAACTGCACAAATTCCTCAACGACTAAAGCTAACTAGATGTGTTCTAATATTATTCATCAATTTTTTAGTTGAATTATCCGCATAAAACAGCTGGTGTTCCCACCGAAAAATCTGCAGCTAGCACAGTTGCGCGACATTCTTCTGATTAGCACTTATTTTTTCAGCCTAGCAGGGATTTGTTCCAGCTATGATTAAACCGAACAAAAATTCGTTGCTTCTCAGATTGTTTGTCATACACTAAGAATTTTGCGATTCACGCACAAAGGTGGTGCGCTGCCGAGTTGTTTGAAAGCAATTAAAATTACAAGGGCAGACAGAACGATTTTGAGCTTTTTTTAGTTTTCCATCCATTTTCTCATTTTCTCTCGTCGCCTCATCCTTATGAAGGCGCTCGCCAGAGGCAAAGTTACATATGACGCACAAAAAGCGGAAGCAAAGCTTTCCTTAATAGCGACGCGCGTCAGGGGTCCGACGCTGCCATGCGCTTTCGCGATCAGCTGCTAAGAGCTCACAATGGACAAATGCGACAGTGGAGGTTTTCCCACCTCTTTACAATTAGCCCTGACCAATACTTTAGTTGCTCATACGCGCACAAGGCGCAGCTAAAAAACTGTCTGGAACATGTGCAGCATGTTGCGACTGCAGTTGCATGATGTCAATTTGTGTCAAAAAATAAATCCTTAATGTAATCTGCGTCTGTATGAAAGAGTGTATTCCACCATTCTGGATCCGAACACAGCTGCAGTGCGTGCTCATAAATTCTAAAATTTTAGCCTTTGTGGTTTTCGAAAACGGGACATTCACGAATCACGCATGCATACACTCGCAAAAAAAACCGAAGAAATCGCTTTATTCGGCTGAATTTGGAAGAGAGGATAAACGATAGAAAACAGACTGACCTAAAGGCCAGTTTATTAATTTCTTGGCTCCTATAGGGCTTGGAACTTTATTCTTAGGATTTTAAATTCGTATTCATTTCGATTTTTGAGCAATGCAGTTGGCCTAAGTTTCCAGCCGAGGTCAAACGTCAGGAGAAGCTGCTTTTCAGATTTTCGACCTCCTACTTGGTTCGCAAACTTTGAAAACTTGAGATTTGTAAATAATTCAGTTCCTGAGTCAAAAAATTTGCTTGAATTTAAAAGTAGGTTCATATGAATTCGTGAAAATTATAGAGCTTGCCTGATTTTCAAAAAAAGGCACTGATAGTTTAGTCAGACCCAATCTGCTTTTTCAAGCGCAGAATAAAGGAGCACAGCATTCAAACAGTTGATTTTAGATTGCAGAATGATCGATATTTGATTAATATTATTAGTTAATATTGATGGAGCATTACCAATGTATAGCTTTCAAAAAATTTTCGAGGTTTTTTTTTGTTGTGAGAAACGGAAAATATATTAATCGCCGAATCTTCGTGCTCTTCAACAGTTTGTCCGCTCTAACCGGCTCTGTTTCCGAAAAAACGCAACTGCTACCTTAAATTTTTGCTGCTAAAAATGCGAAGAAATAATATTTTTCCAAGGTTTAGTTTAAGAAGCAAAAATGATGTTGAAGTACTCCAAATGCAAAGTGTATTTTGGGGAGTGCTGTCAATCAGTGTCGCATCTACTCGAAGTTTCATCCAAACAGCAACAGCCTATAGCTGAAATATATGGCATAACTTACGCATCAACAATCTGTCACTTTTGAGAGTTAATCCATGACCACGCACTTTATTAAAATCGAGCCATAAACAAGAAAGCACTGAATTCGTAGCTGAAGATCACTACCCCAACATCGGCTAATGTAGATGCCGAGTCGCAGAAATTCAAACGAAGGCAGAGTTGAGAAGCGGGCTGGAGAGGCAAAACTGCAGATCTGAGACAAGAATATCAGAATAAAATATAAGGGACAAGAAGACTAAGAAAGAAGTTAAGTTTGAATAGTTTCGGTACAATTTTGAAACAAAATCGGCATCAAATGTGATTGTAAACTGGAACTCAGAAGGGGAGATATTTTAGAAGTACAAGGTTCATAAAACTGAGTCGCAAGTTGAGTTGTCAACCGACTTTGAAAGAAGGTATGTTAAAGCTGGATGAGGACCTATTGTCTCAGCAACTTTTCTGAAAACATCTATTCCTGAAAAGCATTGGTAAACTAAGGAAGCTGGAAACCAAGTCAAATAAAATTTATTGAAAGTGCATTGTGCATTGTTTCTACTATCCCCAAATTAACCTACGGTCATTTATTTCAAAATGCCAGTAGTTTCAAATCCCCAAATTTTGAGTTTATAATTCGTGTCATTATGAAAAGTGAATGATCTGAAAAACTTTTAACACCACAGTATCGTATTTCAAGTCCAAAAATATGTTGGGATTGTAACTCTGGAAGGAGTTTTCAGTGATTTCGAAACATTGATGATTTTCATGAAACGGCCAGCTTAAAAAAAACTGTGCACTAGGGGATCGGCAATTATGCATTCTTATTGCAAGATGCTGTAAATTTGTGATAGAAAAATTGAACAAAACAAAGCAGATTGGTCTTACAGTGTGATTATGGACAAAATTTTTTGTTCATAATTTTTGTTGAGGGGGCCTGCCATAGTTGTGCTCGGCATCGATGCTATTGGAGAAACACTCCAGTAGCACCACTAGCATAAGTTTCTCACACCGATTGTTCGAGTAGCCCTGGGATTTGTTTTAAAATGACCAGTAGTAAATTCAAAAAAAAAAAAAAAAATTATTTACTAATGTGTTTTGCTCGAAATCAGCAAAAAATGAATCAAATTGTTTGCGTAGGCCAGGAACTGTGAAGCCTTCAATCCAAAAGTCTTCCCAGGACAAATTTAAACTATTTCAAAGTGAATTTTGTTGCAGACATCTTTTTGCTCCTTCTTCATGACGACGTAAAATTCATGGCTAAATAGTGCGATCATTACACCCACATGCACCTTATGAATTGCGGTGGCCGCACGCATGAGGTACCAGTTAATAAGTTCCATTCAAACGCCCAAATCCTGCCCTCTCAGTAGCGTGAGATTTCTACACAATCAAAAAATATCTGCCAGACGAACTGTCTGGATGGCACACGGTCAGAAAGAGTTTGCACCATTCGTAAGCGTGCACTATTCTTCGGTGTTTTCTGTAATTCGCTTATGCAGTCCACTTTATGCGATTTTCCCGCACACAGTGTTCACACATTCCATTGAGATGACACAAGCGCACACATTAAAACACAACAGATGCACGCAAAAATTCACGTGTACACGCATATATTTTACGGACACACATGCACCAGTTCGGCTTTTTCGTTGTTGCCAAAGGCATCTTTTTCAATGCACACCGCTCTCACACTGAGTGAATGCTGCTTCGGAAGAGTGTATGTTTTCTTCCATGAGCCGTTCGGAATATTCTTCATCTGGATGAACGTCAACAAGTCGTCAGATCTGTTCCCGGAGAGAGCGAGGGGAGAAGAAAACCAAAGAAGGAGCAGCTGGAGGGTAGTCGCCAAGAAGCAGGGAAAAGCAGAACTGGAGAGGAACATATTTCACACATCCTAACGGGTATCCGCTTTCTGCAACGCAATGGCACTGCATTGGAACTCCAGTGGGACGCAATGATCTCCGATTTCACAACATGCCAAAACACTGACAGGCGTGAATTTGATTTCTTCCTACTTTTTTATTCGAAGATGGGACGAGGATAAGGGGTCAGCAGCGCGCATCGATGGCCACTCCTCAGTTTCATTTGCCACTTGAGTAGTTTTTCCACTGTGGCCATTTGAAAAAATAAAATCCAATAAGCAGAGCGTTGTCGACTACCGATGCACATCACGTGTTAAGGAGTGATACCCGCGAGAAAGTAAACGACCACTCAGACGGACCTCGATGAAGTGGCATAAATACATCAAATGGATACTGAATAGAATGTATGCAGCTTAGGATCGAAAAGTGTAGCACAGCTGCGCTGGGCATATGAAAGCATAGCACAATAGCATCACTGATATGGAATACTCATCACAAATTAACCGGACCATCTTAGCATTCCTGACCATGTTTCTTCTGTATCTTTACTGAGTAATAAGGGTCTTTCGGTATAATCACAATGTGGCTTCTGTATTCCTACAAGTAGAGTCTGGTGCTGATAGATTTTCATACAGCTAAATTACACTTCTATGGGGCATATCCGTCTTGCAGCGCACTTATGCTGGCCCGAATCACTGCTTGGTTCCGTTTACTAACTAGAAAATTCATAAAAATGGATCTTGTGCGTACAACAAATTCCACCACTGCTAAGAATCAGTGAAACCAGTGAAACCGTTTCCTGAGAGATGGCATTAAAACACTTTCCAGTAAGCTCGCTTTTCAAGGCTAGTTAAAGAGAAAGTTAAAAGCAGTTTAATCGTCCCGCTCGCTGAGCACACCACTAACCATTTATCATTCACAGGATTCTTATAAACTGCTCCCCAACAACTACAGACACATTACATGGACTGAGAAACGACCAGTGTTGTTCTGGCCTGTAAGTGCATCACGTCATCCAGCAAAATAAGCGGAAAGAACTCATATTCCAGTACCTTAGTTCTGTGATATCTTGTAGATTACGTAATGAAGGTGGATTACTCGGTAGTCGTAAAGAATCGGTCGGTGAATGCGGCCGATAATACATAGAACAGCTCAAACAGATTTAAGAATCCAGTTCATCTGGCAAGGTCAGTTAGCTAATTTCAAAAATGATGGGCCGATTGATGAACCAGAGGCGGTCAAAAAAGCATTTCCGATAATAAATTCTGACCGGTCTGATGAAATCCGCGCTGAACAGTACGTCATAGGCAGACATTGACGCTGGATGTTCAGTGAATAAAAATCACCTTCAACTGAACAGATTAATCCAGAAATATGAAAAACAGCAGTGCCGGGCCTATCATGCTCCAAACCACAATGGCAACACTGGAAACAAACGTGCTACTTTTTTGCACCGAACAGTGAGAAGAGGGGACAAATACGAATTTTGAGTTATCATTAAGCCCGTGTATTACCACTCTCACGGTTGATGGCACTGTTAGGTGAGCTATTGGAAGCAAGTACGCTGAGAAGCTTCATTTTGGGTGATTGTACCTCCGAAGAGGTGCAGATCCAAGTTGAGAACAATCTGTCGGTTTGTTGTAGTCGCAGTGATCATCAATCAGCGTAACTGTTGAGCAATTTCAGGATGAATTCGAATGCATTTTTCAAGGAAGGATGCGCTGATAAGGGGCAAAAACATGGATAATGCGGTAGTTGATAGGCAACAAAAACGTCTCAGTGTTAATATTTATTTTGCAAAAAGGTAAGAAGCGTTCACCGATAATCGAGTCTTCCGAGTAGTAGCAGTAGCAGAGGCAACGGATTTCTTGCTACTGCTGCTGCTCCACTCAGTCTTAAAGGGTTCCATAGTAAGCCAACAAACATTTTTGCATCGTGGGGCGTGGCTGCTGCAGCTGCTTGCCTTTCTTCCAGATATATATATCCATACGCACATGCTACATGGCCTCCAGTGCCTTTTACTTTTTCGGGCCTTACGGGCAAAATTCTTGGCCGAAGCCTCTGCGGTGAAATAAAGCTAAAGAGCCGTTTATACAAAGTGATAGTATTTCTTGCGTCGGTCATTGAGGCTGGGTTTTTTTCCACAAGCAAAACAAAATCAGTTACGGTCATTCGCGTTTTTGAGCCAGGATTCTGTGCGCTAAACGATTTTTTGTTTCTAGTACAATAGAGACAGAATGTCGGACTACAAGAAATCAAACCTGGATGCGCTTATTCAGCACACTGTAACTTGAATCCGGGTTTTGATCATTTTCTAACATATGCTGGCCGTTGTCTAATCTGTGCAAAAGACACGTTTCAGCTGGCCAATTTCAGTCGCTAGAACTGAAACTGACCAGACAAGGAGGCCTGGTTAAGAAGTTTCTTCGGTGTGTAAAAGTGAGTCAAACAAGCTCAATTTTGCTGTATGAATCCGGAGGTTTTTTTCATTGCGAATGCTGAAGAGGAAGTGTGGAAGAAACTGAATTGTGGAGAATTCGCTTTCCTGTAAACTTATCAGACGAAAGATGATAAGCGCTCCACAGTGAGTGAGAATTTCGAATCTCATAACAGTTAAAAAACAAAAAAAAATGCGAGGGTTCGAAAGCAGCAAATTCTGTGAACTGCAGAACGGAAATGCTGCTGCACAACTTCACAAATGGTAGTACTACTCCGGTAAGAATGGAAGTCAGATCCAGTACTGAGCAGACAAAGTAGAAGTACATAAATAATCTAGTTATCTCTGCTCGGGCCTGTTCGAAAAACAATGCTTGTTACGTGACAACATTCCAGAACATCAAATGCACGTATCCGTGCAACAGTTCCTTACTAGAATGAAGCAATGCAGCCTTGTAATGGAAAATAAGAAAGACCTCTGACAGTAAAATTATGCTCACCGAGCTTCTAGGCGCCGCTTTGGAGGAATCGCGCAGTTTGGCTCAGCGAATGCTCGGCTGAGAAAAGCATATCCAGTGCAGGCGGAGGGAGGTAAAAACTCTTCTGTTGTACAGGAGCGACAAGAAAGACGCAAAAATTACCGATATCTTCGTATACCGCTGATGAATCAGCATCAAGGATTATCGCTAATGGGCTCAAAAGTCTTCCCGATGCGCAACTGGTGAAAAAGTTTGCTGGATTTCAGTGTAGTTACTGGACCAAATTTTTCTTCAAATCAGCTGCTGAGGCGCGAAAAGCACTTCTACTTCCTTCCACCGCCTTTTCGTCATTTCGAGAAAGCATTCGATGAATTGAACTGTATTCTAAACTATGAACTTTTGTAAAGGAAGAGGTTAGTAAAAACTGTGCCGAGGCCGCCAGCGAAACAAACATGGGCTATTCGACAGACACTATTGCCTGCACAGAAGGGCAATGAGGCAGAGAAAGTTAATATCGCACAAGTATTACCCGGCCTGTCTGGGGAACCCTTTTTCAAGCTGGACTGGAAGCGCCATTTGAAATTAGTGGCAAACAGTTTGATCACTTGCGCTTCACAAGTGAGATAATCCCCACTGCGGATAACACAAGTCAAATAAGTGCAGCATCCACGAACTCAGCGCACCGGGAAAAGGGGCTTGAAAATTGTCGCAATGAAAACGAAGATGATGCAATGTGCAGCAACGTCTACAGTCCAGAATACAGGCAGATGACATTAGCTTAATACCAACGAATAGTGCATTCGTGAAACTTCAGCCAGGAATTGAATATGATACATTTGTTCGATGCTGAGCAGAGTTTTTTCTTTAGCGTTTCGAACAATGTCCACATAATAAGTTGTGCAAAAAAATTTTTTAGTGCTCTCTGCACTGGTATAAATAGCAGAGTTATTTTGCCTGCATACGTTCGCATACTCACACTTGTTCAACTTGTGAAGGACTTTTGTTGCATTTGTTTTTTTATCTGTTTTCATAGTGCGGAACCTCTGCTCGTTCAGTAATTTTATGTATCTTGAAGATACTGAGGACTAACGCTGATCAGCTCGGCAAGGCAGTATCATGTTCGATCCTTGACTTTTTTGTTGAAAGTATACCACATATTTGTTTGTGTTTTACTAATAAAGGAAAATAATCAAATAAACTGTACTCAATACTTTAACTGAAGAATTACTTTTGCGATAATGAAAAAAGAATGAATTGAATTCTTGATTAAAAAATTACCAGAATTTTTCTGGAAAAAGTGTGTCGAAACTTTCCATGCCAACCCGAAAATTAATGTATTTCGTTAAAATATATCAAATTCGGCGCACGCTTGAGATGGTAAATTCCAAATCAAAACTAAGCTTATTATTAGCGGATGGGCCGAAAGAAGCAAGCATGCACTGACGTGCTCTGCATGGCCATATAGTGAATAATTGGCGGAACACACGAATAAGAATAAGCCTAGGATTTTTGTTAAATCCAGAGAACAAGGTGAAAGTTTTGAAGTTTTTTTTTATTGATTTTGCACAAGAAAGCATGCTTTTAGAATGTCAGTGTTGAGTGAGATGACTAAGGAAAAAGCTATAAAATTTAAAATCCGGCTAAAATTCCACCAATACATCTAAGTTTGCTAAACGACATTTCACCCCTCTCCCAGTCGTTCTTTTTCACCTTAGCACGTTATATTACTGTCTGACATGCAAAGTTCACCAGTTGTTAATTAATACGAGTAACACGCAGCTCTTGAAATTTTATCTCGGTTTTCGTAGTCCCCTCGCATTTCACTTTCATTTTAGTAACATTTGCTGGCGCTAAGCTGGCAACATTAATTTGCGTCGGCCGCATAAATTTGTATTTCGCTGAGGCTGCTGTTTGGCTTTTTTTCTACAACAGCCTGGCTCCAGTGCTCGTCCTGGTCATATACCAATCTTTTGCGACTCAGAAATCGGGTCGCTACAAATGAGGGAATTCAGCCAGTCACAAAGCGTTCCAGCTTTGTTTTGCTTGTGAGTTCTCACGTCATCGTTTCATCAAATTATGACAGCCGAAAAGGACACATCAGCTACATCCGGCCCAGCCCCTAGACCATTTTCGGCTTCTCGGAAGCTTATTCTGTGCACACTGAGGGAACTTCTGCGAGTTTAGTGCAAAAACGCATGATCGCACCAGGCTCCCGGTGCGATCATGCGTTTTTGCACTAAACTCGCAGATCGCTATTAACAGGAATGACCCCTACGTTGTAGCCTAACACTTGGGCTCATATTGGCCGTGCTTTGATAGTTTCCGGCATTCAGCAGGAAGGGCGTCAGTTGGGGTGAAGGTGGTGCATTATAGAGCTGCACGGATATTCAGGTGCATGATTACCGCTTTTTTGCATGAAGTCCGGTCGTTTTTTTGGTAAATGCTCGCTTTATGAAACCCAGGCTGGAACGCACCGGGCGGGCCCGTGCGATCATGCGTTT
>UYRT01000046.1:0-16919 GCA_900617915.1 Gongylonema pulchrum
TTCCTATGCAGCAGTCATTTACCAGCAACGGTTTGTAAATTTCGCATTCTTTAGCAGCCACTCTTGGCATCTGTGCTTCACTGTTTTTAATACAACAATGTCGGACGAGCCACCGCTATTTATATTTGGCTTTTGAAAGGGACTGGAAGTGGTGGACAACTTGCATTACTCTGTAACAAATTGTAGTTTTGAGCTAAAGAACGTCGTGCACCCTGCAAGACTATTTGGGTGAAGCCTAGACTTCGCCTGAGTCAGACCAACATTCGATATGATTACGATCATTTTTGAGGCGACCTTCTCGTTTTGTAGTTGGTTTCTCGCAATATCTCATGCATTTAACTTACGTGACGAAGCACTCTGCTTGCGAAGGAGCTGTGAACTTATCAAAAATTACCCAATTTGACTGTTAGCCTTTGCACCCACCCTGTCTTTTCTTATCTTCCAATGAACCCTGACTCACCACACTTTATGATTTCTGCGGTGCTACTGCCATCTTACCAAATTTGGTTCTGAGGATCTCTGACCTGCAAGCTCCCTTCCCGTTTTATGATCAGCACAAAAATTTTTGATAGTAATTTCGTACTTACCACTGATTTTGTTGTAAATCTGCCCACCCTACTGGCCGTAGTAGACTTAAATGAATTTTAAGGTTTGTTTGAATGAGACTGACACAATATGCTGTCTGGCAGCTGGTAAAAAAATGAACGAGATAATGTCTAGGAATCGCAGCCTCGAACAACTTCTGTCCCACTGCTGTTCCTCTCTGTTTTGTGCTCAAGAAACCAAGTTTACTTTCATGCCTCAAAAAATCTTTCTAATGATGTGTGGTGGCGCATGTCAAAAAGCCAATGACATTCTTTTGAATCAACAGAGATAACTGAGCTCAACAACCGTCTACAGCTGAAAATGCGACACAAAGCTGTATTGTCTCCATATTTGTAGCCTAAGTGCGACACGCAAATCCATCTACGAGCAATGAATGTTGCAGTGAGGATTTGTTCGAAGAATCTCTGAGTAATGAATCCATAGGATTTGTTCTGTCTGCTGGCTTTTTCATAAACATACGCCATTGAGGGCATTAACGGTATGTGGTGTAATAGTAACATATGACTGGGCAACCGACGAAAACAAATGGTCGCATGATTGCTGCAGCGCAGAATGGTCTTTTGTCAGAAGTTATCATTTATAAAGATAAATACTGTGCTAATGTCAAGTGACTAGGAAGGTTGCCTGGATAAGAAATGTTGTTGGAATTCATTTCACAACCAGTCAAAGCTGAGCAATGCATATTAAAAAGTGCATCGTGGATATGGAAGTGTCCTATATTCATAATCCCAGAGCGTAAAAAGAAAGTATGCACCTATAACGCTGCTTAAAAAACCGGCTTAAATTAATAGGTTATAAACAGATGTACTGGAAATTTAGGCTTTCGAGACAAACAGAATGATTAAGATTGGCTGCAAATAATTCTAACCGCCTTTTTTTCCGAATCAAAAAGTCCTCCCCGGGAATGCAAATTTCATTCTGGAAGCTGTCGAAAGTTTTCAAACAACACTAAAAACAATTCGAGCATGCTCCTTTGGAAGTTCACCACACTTGACACTGATGTTGGGGGTACATGTCGGATTCCGATGGACAATTGAAGGCTTTCAAGAATTCATTTTGATTGCCGAGCACGATGTTGACCCGATACTGATCCGGACTGTGGTTGTCCGAAATCAGGGAATCAATTGCTGCTTCCGGACGAGTTATTCCGCACCAGCTCTGGAAAAATATCTGCTTTGATGAAAATTGCAGGACTTTTTGTAAACAATAGAGTTTCTTTCTAACAAATTTTTATAAATGGTATTTTTTCTGGTTTACTGTGAAGAATTTCATTGCAAGAAGGGCGCTTTAAACTGTAATTAAATTAGCTTTTTGCTTGAAAGCCCTCTGTCTGGGAAAAAAGGGTTCAAAAAGAAAAAATATAAAAGTCTAGCCACCACGCTGGTTCAATTTTTACAAAAGCAGCTTGTTCATAACTGTTGCAGTTTAATCGTCCATAGTGCTCCTAAGAACACAATAAATGAAAATTGGGCATTCTGAAGATAACGCTAATTTCATCTTGGGAACAGTTCAAAACCGATTTTCTGGCTTCAGCCGAAAATAAGTAACCGGGAATGATTTAGAAAGATAATATATTAAAAGCAAACTATTTTCAAAAACGCGTGTTCGCAGAAAACTGAAGCCGAATTAGCGGAATATCAGGAGAGGTGAGGCGAGCGGCTGATTCATTTTTGTGAGAAAGCTGGTGTATAATCCTCGTTTCGTTTCATTTTTAAATTAGCGATGCATGCGCCCAACTCACTTATAAATTTTTCACAACGCATGCGTAAATAATAATCAAGGAAAGAAATTTTCATCCTGATCTTTCAAAAAACGCTGAGTGTTATTCTTCGTTAAAAAAATTTCCGGAAGTACCGTTTCAAAAAATCCCAGCTGCTCGTAACTCTACTACTACATTTTAAAGATTGCTGCTTAAGAAGAAAATCAACTTTGATATGTTTCGCATCACTTTTTTCCCCAGTTTTTATGCGTTTCTTGCAGCTATGCAATGCGAAAGACGCATATTGACGAGAAGCTGTCTGAGTGTGTGTTTTTCATCTCGAGGCCTACAAAAGCTACAGGGCTAAAACTTTGAGGGCTTAATCTACATGCACGTACGGGCTTCAACCTCCAAAATGGACGGTCTTATCCGCGTGGTACCCGCTTGAGGGCCCGCTAAAATTTTTTACGGGTAAGTTGCTAACTCGAGGACCTGAAAAGCTAGAAAACTGTAATTTTAAGAGGATGTTTCCCGCCCACGTAAGTCTCAACGAGCTCAAACCCATACATCGAGTATGGGTGGTATCCACGTACGGGCCCGTGAAATTTTTTTCCAGTAAGTTGCTAATTCAGGAGCCAGGAAAGCTAGAAAGCTGAATTTTAAGGGGTGTTTCCTGTCAGTTCTGGCAGCCAGTCTTAATTTGTTTAGCAAGTCTTAATTTGTTTAGCAAGAAGCATTTGCCGAAAAAACCGGTACCGGTAGCGACAGAAACTGCGGAGAACTATGCAAAAAACGCATCTTCGCGCGGGCAACCCGTGCATTGGCCAATTATTTTTTAACGATGAAACTCCAGTATTTACTAATAATTTTATTATAAAATGAACAACAGGCTAAATTAAAACAATATCCTTACATATGCGTAGCTGATGAAAAATAATTGATCTTGATCGTACTCTTCCAAGCCTTTTAATCGTTTCTCCACATCGCCGCTTTCACTTAAAGCTTTTTTGAATGCCTGTAAAACACGTCATCACCAAATGAGATATAGCATTCTGATTTTTTTAACAAGCTTATTCTCAGAAAACTTCGTAATCTTCAAAAAGAAGAGCGAGCAATAAAATCAGTTCTTCGATACATATCTTAGAAAGCAGATTCTTCTCTGCTCCCATCTTCTCCACTCCTTCAAAGATGTTGTGCTTACATCGCGTGCGTGATGAGTAAAATCTAACATAGGAGATAAAAGAACTTGAACTGCTTATGCTCAGTTAGTGGTTACATCCAAGAAGCATAGAAGATTCGAAAGCAACTGATCCTGATGAACACAGTGTTGGTAATGAATGCGAATTTACTTTATTAGTTTCTACGTCGTGTTTCTTTTCTCCGGTAAAGTTCCTATCAAAAAAGGAAATTTGCAACCGTGGATCCAGAGGAATATACCGGTTTACTTCATTTTGGGAAAATGCAATTAGATTCATTTCAGACTTGCCAGATGCTAGAGTCTGCCTCCACATGGTTACTTCCGATCTCTGTTATAATCATGAAAAAATTTAAATTGTATCTTGAGCCTCTTAAACTACAATTACCTTGAATGCAGCACGCACTCCGCCGTTGTCGGCAATATTTTCTCCCTGCGTTGCTACTCCATTGATCTGTGTAGTGATTAGAACGATATATTGCTCACAATACATAATTCAAGAAAAAATTTCGTAGCTGCGTTTTTTGCTCCTTTATTATCGCTAATATTTCAGGGATTTTAAGAGTAGTGGCTAGAAAATTACTGAAAGATTAACACTATCTAACTGTAGAGGTCGGCGGAGTGCAAGACAAGTTGAAGAATTTTTGATTTTTCCGAGCTCGAATTCGAAGTCAAAAAAAAAAAAAAAAACCCCGGACTTGTTGTGGATAGGAAAAAGTACTGCGGGATGACTTTTAGTTTGCGGCCAGGAACTGTCCTCCAAATCTTTCAGTTTTTTAGCTCTCGTAAGTTTTGGGTTTAATTTTTCTAAGCAAACGCCCTCACACAAATGCGCATAAACACATACAAGCACTTGCTATAACGCCCTTTTACAAAACAAAGTATGCAAAAATGAATTGCAGTTGAAATTGTGTGAGATAAAACTCATACAGTTTGACCGCCAGTGCCGGGTACTTCGACCGCTCCATACTGATCAATGAAGCAAGCTTTGCGCTCGATGAAATTTCTTCTCGTCTCATTATCCCACCAATCGTGCAAATTTCCAAACTCGTCATACTGTCTACCTATTCAATTTTAAGCATAGAATAAAAGCTAACCCATGCTGCAACGCACCAGGCTTGCCGTTGCGATCGTGCGTTTTTGCGCTAAAATTGCAGATCGCTGACATCAAGAATGGCTCCTATGCTGTAGTTTAACATTTAGACTCATAGTGGCTGTGTTTTGGCCCCTACTCGCATGCAGGGGCTGGGATGATGTTGCATTATGGGGCCGCATGAACCTCCAGCATGCAAGATTACAAGTTTTTCGCATGAAATCCAGCCGTTTTTTCGGTGAATGCTCGTTCATTGAAAAAATGCAAATTTGAAGGACGTCCGAAGAAGATTATGAAATCTGCAAAATGCATTCGCTTTTGAGTCTGCGGTAAAATCGAGTATTTGTCATGTCTATGTGCATGGAATTTCACCTCCGTGCTGAATTAAGATTGCACGTGAGTATAGGATATCTTCGTAGAGTTTCAGCTTCGCAGTATGTCAGGAAAGCGAAATAGCTACTTCACTGCAAATATATTTGAAGTGTCTTAAGTCGTGACGCAAGTGCAGTGCGGAACTCAATTTAGGTATACGATTTCCTATACGGGTGATAAACATACTGACAAAATTTCAGCCACTTTTTTCAGGCTAGTTTTCGAATTAGCACAGTGCCAAGTGCAAAGTCTGGCGTTACCATATGCGCTGCACAAGCGTGCGCGACAGCTGAATTTGAAATTTTTAGCTCGTACATGCACAGAGAATATTCCCGCAAAGTTTCAGCTCTCTGTCTTGTCTGGTTCGCAAAATCGCTCCCCGCCAAAGAAATTTACATATTTTTTTCGAGGGTTACGCAAGACCTAGGCACGTATGAGCGATGATTTTAAAGCGAGAGGGCGACACACGAGGTGGGAATATGTCCCCAAAATTTCAGCGCCCCAGCTCTCCTGGTTGCTGGATTGAAACTGGGTGAGAAAATTCACTCGCTTTTAAACACACACACGGACAAACTCCCGACAATATGCGTTTTTCCTCGCTGTAGCAGCGCTTATGACGCTGCATAGCAAAATGCATAAAAATTTCAGTGTAAATAAATGCTACATTTGCACCGGATTATTCAGTGTTTTTGAAACAAAAAGCGTCGAAAGAAGTAGCTCTTCGAGAATATTTAAAAGCAGTTTTTTGTCACCGAACAGAATAATTGCATTCGATTTCCAAGTTGCCTAGATTTGTGAATTTTCGTCGCTACTTAGAGGAATAAGAAAGAGTAAAATTGTAAGGCAGAGCTTATTTTTTTCCGAACGCAACAGACAAGAGTTAAAGAAAGGAAAACCAGCAGCCGATAAAAAAATGCCGCAACGGTTCTCAAGAAAATCAAAGCCGAAGAAGAGCATTTGTGAGATATTGTTCTATCGTCTCAAATGAAGATTTCCATGGTGCATTTTTATGCGTCTATGCATCATTTTAAGGCGCATAAATGCTTGCTGTAGAGAACTTGTGGTTGCGCATACAATTTTGCGAACCACTTTCAGTTTAATAACTAGAAAAGCCAAGAAGCTAAAATTTTACAAGGATGGTTCTGGACCAAATGCAAAACCAACTTTTACGAACACCTACGCCTCACATGCGGACCATTGAAAGTCAAAATCAAAAATGCGTTGTAGGAGAGCGATTTGGAAAACTAGAGAAGATAGAAAACTAAAAATAATGAAAAAATGTTTTCTGGCTATTTACGATGTAAAAATTTTAAATACAGTTTTTGTATACGATTGCATGCCGCATATACGTAAGTGAAATTTCAAACTGAGGCGTTATTAGTAAATTTTTTTTTTGATTCGAAAGCAAGACTAAATAGAACGGTGTTGCCTCTACGTGAATGTTCTTTAGAAGTATAAAATCAACTTTCACGTAAGTCCACGACTTGTGGACAGACGCAACTAATTTCAGGTTGCAAAACTGTTGTTATCTTTCTGACTTAAAAACAAGACTAAGTGGGAAGCTATACTTTTGTGTGGATGTTTGTTGCCAACATGTGAGCCCGTAAGTATGAAGTCGGCTTTCGCATGTGCGCCTAGGCATGGGCACCATGCCTAGCACGCCAAGTCAAACTTTCATTTGAGAATTACCAAAATCGTTCTCTCTCGATAATCAGACACTCTAAAAAGTTAAAATTCCACTCCACCAACTCAACCAATGACCCTCTTCCCCAAGAGTGGAGAAATCCAACAAGAACATTTCCAACACAAGTGCACTTTATCATACAGTGAAGCAGTGAATATTCTTACTGTTACCAAGCGAGAACTTAAGATGGCGCAGTAATCCTGGTTCAGAGAGTTAATTATTTTTACTTCTACAAAAATAGGCACAAGTTCAATATCTTCGTGTATTTTGTGGAACACTGTAATCCAATTCTGAGGGATGTCATAATTCACAGGTATGAGCATGAGTGGCAGTGCGAATAAATGCTTTAAAAAATTGCCAACCTCCTTCATCAAAGCCATGTGTAATTTCGTGCCCAATGACAACACCAATGCTACCATAATTCACCGAACTGAATATTACTATATAAGTTTACAGTATGCACTTTGCGCCATTATAAAAGTGTGGAAATCAATGAGAATAAACAGCAGAGCGCATCATGCGCTTAGCACGACTATGCATTTTCTGCTTATTTTCATCCGCTGAAAGTTTCGTCCTACATGAACTTTGGAAGCATTCAATTTATTTAAATTTTCAGAAAATAGAGTTTTTTAACAGCGAATTTAAAACGGAATTTGAAAGGTTTGGAACGAAAACAGTACTAAGACGCTGTTACGCCCTTCTTAGTTTTTGTTTTTCCGGTCCACTAAGAACGTCAGTAGCATCCAGTCATTCTTTTGCTGCTGGGCTACTTTTGTATCTCCTCTTACTTCATGCAATTGATGGAACAGCTACTTTGACAGAAAGTAAACTAACAGTGGCATTTTGTTGTTGAAGAACGTTCCTTGGAGGATTCCAACCAGCAGTGCTAAAACAGAATCTGTATTCAAAAAGCTCCATTATTTAACAGTCTAATTTAAATATTATTCATCTATAGAACACTCGTGAAAATGTTTTGGAAAGGTATGCCAGCAAGATAACTTTCTAATTAATGGTCTGGTAGTAAAACTAATTAAGGACGAATCAGATTAGCTAGTGCAATTATACGTTTTTGCAAGTTTCCATTCTGTAGAGAAATCGCCTATACTACCAGGCTGTGACTGCAGTGTTGCGGTTTGAACACTTGGTGTGTCTGTATGCAGGGTCCATGCCTAGGCTGAACTCATCTTACGCTTGGTGGTCCGCACATAGACCGTAAACAGTCTCAGAAAAATACTGTTTCCTGGTTTTGGGCGAGTTATTTGGACGCCAACTGTATCCCAGGCTAAAAATTCACTTGCGCGTAGGCGAGATCTAGGCCTGTTTTAAAATTGAGTCTGAAATACTTAGGTTGCACGCGGACGTATCCTATCTTCGTAAAATTCCAGCTGTCTCGTTTGACTGGCTGGTCAATTGCTTTTTGTTACAAATATCTTTGGAGTGTGCGAACACATGACAAAGACCTACGCCAAAGCTCATTTCGTGCCTACTTGCCCGGGCATGGAAAATAAAGATTCTCATAATGTTAGGCACCATAATCAGCTAGGTTGCGGGTTGGCGTTTTGCCAACAACTTCGCAGTCTCAACTTTGACTTGCTCATACACGTAATACATACACACGTCGAAACTGCATTTGAAATCTTTAACTCGTATAAGGGCATGGAATACCTCTATGCAACTATAGTTCTCTTCTAGTTTCCGAAGTCGTTTTCCCGCCAGGAAATTAGCATGTTTTCTTTTAGGCATCTGTACGTAGGACCAAGCGCACACGAATGATATTAAAGCAAGAGGATCACACATGGGGCGAGCACATGCTTGACAATTTTCAGCTTCCTAGCTTCTCCAGTTTCCAAGTTGAAAATGGGAAACATATACACACAGATAACCTCCTGCCGATATGCGTTTTGTGTATTAAATATTGAAAAGCGCATGAAAATTTACATTCAACAGCATCATACGCTCCGCTGGACTCTTTATTTGATGACTTACAAACGCATGCTGGACGTAGCTGTATTAGGACGTTTTTTTCTGAACGATTTGTTTTCAGCCAGTATTCCATCCCTAACTCCTCCGCCCTTACTCTCGGTCTGCAAAATGTACCAACTTTTGACGGCGGTCATTTTATTCGTGGATAACAGTCACTAAAACATGACGCTCACCGCTTGTCAGCAATTTGGTATACTTCTCCGCACCTATGATTGTAGCGGATTACTTGGTTATGAAAAAAAAAACTTCACTCATTCTTCGTCCCATTGTTTTCTCCAACTGAACCACGGTTCACTCTTATGCTTCGTTAGTGACTATGCAAGTTATTACTTTCAGCGGCTGTGCTGAACAATTTTGGGTGCTTCTTCCGATTTAAAACTTTGAACTCCATAGCACTTTAAAAACTTTGCCAACTGCTAGCTCCTTATTATGCATTCATCTGCTAGATATTTGGCGCATATTCATTTCCTGGCTTAGAATGACAAAACTCTCAACTTCCAGTTAGATGTATTCCATCAATTCAATTTGTCCGTGGGCACACCTGTGCTTTTCATCACCTTCCTTTTCACTTCGCTGATTTTCAAGCCCACTTCCTTGCAGTAGTGAGCACTGCACTCAGTTCGCACTAACAGCACTGATGTTTTTTACAAACTTACCGATTTGATTATGCATCGGGTCATAATAGGCATTGACTTGTGGCGCTGGGAACTGGAATTGTTTTCGTTCATTTGTTTCTAACAGCTTGTTGAATAGCCTTTGCAGCCTGTACTTTATAACTGCTCGATAAATGCCCAGGAAATCGGACGAAGAATTGTAATCGAACTGAAATAAGGCTAGGCCTTATTAGGTCAGCAAAACCATTTGAGTTTCTGCTGTGAAGCTCTTTATCACCGAAGTATACTCTTGTTCCAAAGCATTTTTTCCAGATTATTGTATTCTTGTCGTTCTGGCAAAGATGTTCTGATTTGTAACACTCAATGCATAAGTTCACTTCACCCAGTTCCCATTTGATGAGAAATGGTTGGTACCCACCTGAGCGTATTTCACTTCCAAGGCGGTATTGTTTAACAGGTAATCATCGTAACCAATAAACGGCACGATCGCATCTACCTGAAAATAATCTTCTTGGCGTAATTTTTTCCAGAGCTAATCAGGTTTGTTTCTTCCAAATACCACAGACTAATTATCGAAGTTTGTTGGGTTCATGTCGAAGTGCTTGTCATTGCAAATTTGTAGACATGTGTACGTTTGTAAGCATAATCCAATTCCTGAATTATAACCCAGGCTAGAACGCACCAGGCTTGCCGGTGCGATCATGCGTTTTTGCACTAAACTCGCAGGCCGTTAATAGTAGGAATGATACCTACGCCGTAGACTAACACTTGGGTTCATATTGGCCGTGCTTTGGCCCTTTCTGGTATGTAGGAGGAAGGGAGTCGGTTGGGGATGAAGGTAGCGCATTATAGAGCGGCACGCATCTCCAGGTACATGATTACGAGTTTTTTGCATGAAGCTTGGTCGTTTTTTTCGGTAAATGCCCGCTTTTTGAAAAATGAAAAATGTAAATTTTTTGAAAAAAAATGAAAATTTCCAGTTTACTAAAATATGGAAATATTGCTACAGCAGTCATTCGTCAAAAAAACCAAGTATGCAAATGAAATGAATGTTCATTTGCATATTTGGATGAGGGCGGTCGTCTGCTGCAAAACGCACTCGTTTTTGATTTTTCGGCAAAGTTGAGTATTTCTCTCGCCTACCCGGAAGGAACTTCACCTCCAAGCAGAATTAAGACCGCGCTTGAAAGTAGGATATCCCAATGAATTTTCAGCCCTGTAGCTTATCCAATAAGCAAAATATCAACTTCGCTACAAATATCTTTGAAGTGCCCTAAGTCGTGGCACGAGTGCAAGTCGGTGCTCATTTTAGGCATACGATTTCACATATGGGCGATAAACATGGTGACGAAATTTCAGCCACTGTTTTCCAGCAAGTTTTCAAGTTAGCATGGTACCAAGTTGCAAACTTTGGTGTGATCGCACGCGTTGCACAAGCGTGCGCGACAGCCGAATTTGAAATCTTTAGCTCGAGCATGCACAGTGAATATCCCTGCAAAGTTTCAGCTTTGTATCCTGCCCGGTTCGCGAAATCGTTTTCCGCCAAAGAAATTTGCATATTTCTTTCGGTACACGGGGTCTAGGCGCGTATGAGGGGAAATCTTAAAACGGGAGGATGACACACGGAGTAGGAACATACACCCAAAATTTCAGCCTCCCAGCTTTTCTGGCTGCTGAGATAAAAGTGGGTGATAAAACACACACACACAGTCTCTCGACAAAATGCTTTTTTGCTGGCTGTAGCAGCGCTATAGCGCTGTGCGTTGCGCAGCAAAAACGTATAAAAATTGGGAAATAGAATTTTTAGGTGCATTACCTTCAGCTGTGTACGGATTAAAAAAACTGTGGTCGGTGGTACAGAGTTGTAACGCGCAACTATAATAGTTCACGCCAGGGAATTATGATCAGCCTACTTCAAACTAATTCTTAGAAGCTTACCTCAAAGTGACTTTTAAGTAACTGCTCGCATTTTATGCAAAACCTACTTTTCGCAGTGCTTGAAGTTTCACATAAGAATCCATCCATGTTGATTCTTCGATAAGTACAGCAAACGATTCTTTGATGTTATCAATCATTTGCTTTAAAACAGCCCTATTTTCATCGTGAAAGTATTCTCCAATATAAAGTCTGTTGATAACTTCCGGAAACAGAGACGACACTTCATTTTGGCAACGCAACCACATTGGTCGTAATTCCGATTGTCCCATAAGAGCGTTCTCAAGTTCCTGAATTTCTGCTACAACATCACATGTATACTTGAAAACTGGGCTTTAACGAACAACAAATTCTCTTCTCTTGAATACGTCTCTTTGTTTAGCTTCAGGAACATAACGATTAAGAGAAAAAAGTACTTTTGTTACATTTCGAAATCTTTCGTCCAGAAAAGGTACTGTCGCGAGAATAATTTGCCATTCCATATAATCAAGTAGCGTTGCATTGTGAAAATTTCTCACTGCTTCATCAATAGCTTTGATCGCCAAAGGATCAATAACATTGATTTGAAGCTTGCTTAGATCGAGCTTTTCAGCCACATTCTGTGGTAAAAGACCACTGAGGTAACGGTGCCAGCTGATCTAAACATGGCTATGTTGGACCATTATCACTAGTTCGATAAAAACCACTGGTAAATTTTTACTGGGGAAATATGAGATTTATATGTCATGATTTATATGCACTATAGCGAGATCATGTACGTACGTCTGCTTACGCGCGTTTCCAGAAAAACTGAAACAAACAGAAGACCAAGCCAGCTTTTAAAGAACACTCTACCTCAGCCTACGACTTCAGGTCCAATCTGTTGTTAGTCATTGCAGTGTCAAGTCTGTGGGAGCAAGAAATTCCAAATTTTGAGCTCACTGTTCACCGCATAACTAGAAGCGAGTGATTGAGACCAATCTAAATTCGTTGTTTTCAAACTTACCACAATTTTTCAAAGATTGCAGACTGATTATAATGCCCTAAAAAAATAGCTTCTCTGCTGCTTGTTGTTCTAACGCCTGATGCGATTGGGTATGCTTTACAGCTTTAGTCGTTTGAAACGTAAAACTTTTTTATACAGTGCTCTAAGTTTAAATTTTATTTTGCATAGCAACAAGTGTACAACCAAAATCAGTTGTTTGGAGGCGCCCGAGATCCACATACGCTATATGTGAAAGTTTTGGCGCGAAAATTACTAACCTGGGAACGGGAAAAGCTAGAAGGCTGAAACTTTAGGAGAATGTTCATCACTCATGTACGACTAAAATCAGGTGTTTAAAAGCACCCGGGGCCCACGTACGGGCACGTGAAAATTTTGGCGTGAAAATTACCAACCTGGAAACGAAAAAAGCTAGAAAGCTGAAACTTTAAGGTGATGTTCTCTACTCATGTGCGCCCAAAAGATTTCAAATTTAACTCCTCTAGTGCGGCCTTTTTTGCGGATCAGCAACTTCCCATTTCTCGATTACTGAAGTCATCTGCAACTGGCATACCACGCAATTGTAAAATTAACTCCCCGAACTTCGAGGGCCAGTATGTCACGGGGGTAGCTACTGTGATTCCTTGCGACCTTGCTATAGCACAAAAAGTGCAAAAACGCATAATCTCACCGGCCAGCCTGGTGCGCTCCAGCCTGGGTTTTTATGTGTTTTTGCTCTGCAGCGCTATAGCGCTGCTACAGTGAGCAAAAACGCATGTTGTCAAGAGGTCGTCTGTGTGTGTATGTGTGTTCGGAAGCGAGTGAACTCTGTCATCCGCTTTCAACTCAGCAACCAGGGAAGCTGGAAGGCTGAACTTTTGGGGAGATATTCCCACCTCGTATGTCATCCCACCGTTTTAAGATCTTTCCCCACACACGCCTAGATCTCGCGTACGGACCCCCTGAAAAAATTTGCAGATTTCCTTGGCGGGAAACGATTTTGGGAACTAGGCAAGATGGAAAGTTGAAGCTTTGCAGGAATATTCTGCGTGTTTGTATGAGTTAAAGATTTCAAATTCAGCTATAGCGCACACTTGTGCAGCGCGTACGGTCACGTCAAATTTTGTACTTGGCACTGTTTTAACTCGAAAACTGGCCGGAAAAAAAGTGGCTAAAATCTTACCAGAATATTTACCGTCCATATGGGAAATCGTTTACCTAAATTGAGTTCCGAACTGCACTTTCGCCACGACTTAGGCACTTCAAAGATATTTGTAGCGAAGTGGCTATTTCAATTTCTGGATAAGTTGCGAGGCTGAAACTTCGGTGGGATATTCTACTTTCAAGTTCGGCGTTAATTCTGCCTGGATGTGAATCCCCTGCAGATGGGTATGAGAAATACTCAACTTTACCACAGACTCAGAACCGAGTGCATTTTGCAGCCAACGACCGCTCTAGCAACATTTCCACTTCTCAGTGAAGAACTGAAGTTTCTGCTTCTTCAAAATTTTCAAAAATTTGCGTCTTGCATTTTTTCAAAAAACGAGCATTTTCCGGAAAAACGACCGGGCCTCATGCAAAAAACTGAGAATCGTGCACCTGGAGTTTCATGCGGCCCCATAATACAACACCCTTATCCTAACTGACGCCCTTTCTCCTGCATGCCAGGAGAGGCCAAAGTATGGCAAATATGAGCCTAAGTTTTAGGCTACAGTGCAGGCGTCATTTCCTGCTATTAGCGATCTGCGAGTTTAGTGCAAAAACGCATGACTGCACCAGCAAGTCTGGTGCGTACCAGCCTAGGTTCTTTATGTAAAACTTGCGGCGATTAACGCTAGAGAACGTCACCAGGTAAATGTGAAGCACAACCATTCATGCAGTTAAGATCTGATTGCTTCAAGTTTATCGCAAAAGCGCATGATCTCATCGGCAAGCCTAGGGCATTGCAGCCTAGAGTTATTGTTGCTACTGGAATGCATCCGTACACAGGTCAAAGCCTATACCCTCCTGCTGCAAGCTGCATTCCTTTGCTGTGTGATGGATGCCAATGTAATTTACGCACTTCGCCTCTTCAGTTTTTGCCTAAATAGTCATTTCCTTTCTCGCAGGTACCATTCTTTAATACGTAATGCCCAGGTGACTGCAAGCAGAGCAAGCAACACTCTTTCGCATCCATCACATTTCACTTTTGACTACCAGAGTAACTGAATTATCGTCTTTTACCTGCTGACCAGTAGTCCGCATCACTTTTATTTCAGAAGCTTTAATTTTTGGACTCGTTTCCTCTTTGCACTGTATTCCTACAGCACTCTGTTCAGTTTACAAACATTTTTCACAGTGCAAGCTAAGCCATCTGAGAAGCTAATGGTTTTAGCTGTTCACCACCGATGTTCAAGCACGTTCAGCCGTGTTTTGAGAAAAACTGTCTCGAAACGTATCACCGCAATAGCAATTCACAAGACAGGAAGACGCCGGAACACAATATATAATTAGTAAAATATTAAGAACCTAATAATTTTTTAGGGTAAGTCTCAGCGCTTCCTGAAAAAGATCGAGGGGTGCTTTATTTTTTTTTTTTACAGCAGTGCATGAAGCCTCTCACAGATCAGTTCCAGAGATGAAATACTAGCTTAAAAACGCAACCGATGGTGCCAGATTTTGAATTTCCTCGATGGTTCGTAAGTTGTACCGTGCTGAGTGATCATCGCGGTTCGCTGCTGAAGCATTCAGAATCTGAAAAACACTTTTAACCAAACTACACTTGACGCAGAGCTGATGTGGTGATATGTTTTGATGCTGTTTCTCTTTCTCTAGCTGCTTTCTGAAGATCCTGGGAGAAAATAAAAATTTCCTCTGCGAAGCGCTTTAGTGATAAAGTGTTGGCGTCTTGCCGAAGCACGTTTGGAATGTGAAAGGCGTTTAGTTTTCCTTTCAAATAATTCTTAGCAGGGGGAAATGTCGACAACTTTACCAGCGGTTGGTTGCTAGCCAGAATATTCATTGTGAAAACAAATTGTCTTTCACAATCGGAAAAAAATTGATTTTGAGATTTATATAAGCTTATTGTGTTTGAACTGGAATTTATAAATAACCAGCGCACCGACTGCCGGTGCGAAGGTGCCTTTTTTGCATAATTCCTCGCAGGTTTTTGCCTCTAACTGCACCGGTTTTTCTGACAAATGCTTCTAGCTAAGATAGTTGGGACTAGCCATCACAGCTGTCTGGAAACATTACTTTTAAATTTCAGCTTTCTAGCTTTCCTGTTTCCGAGTTAGCAACTTACCCGAAAAAATCTTTGGCGGTCCCGTACATAGGTACTACGTACACCCGAGGGCTGGGCTTGAACTCATTAATATCTACTTGGACGGGAAATATCTCCTTAAAATTCCAGTCTTCTGGCTTTTCAGGTTCTCGAGTTAACAACTTACCCGAAAAAACTTTGGCGGGCCCATACGTGGGTGCCACGCGAGGAAGAGTGACCATTTTGGAGGCGGTAGCCAGCACACGCATGCAGATTAAGTCCCCAAAGTTTCATCCCTGTAGCTTTTGTAGATCTCGAGATGAAAAATCGGTACAGACGAACACACAGACACATACACAGACAGCCCCTTGTCAATATGCGTTTTCTGCACTGCACAGATGAAAAAAAAGCATAAAGGTGGAAAAGTCCGCAGTTCCTACTCAGAAGCGTCTAAACTATTGTACTGGGTCACCTTTCCTAACTGACACCATAGGCACACGTTTTTCAAGCCAAATTATAAAAACCCCTCCAGATCCGCTCTTAATGATAAGCGGAGGTAGCCGAGAAGTGGCCCGAGTGTTAGCAAATGTCAACAGCAACCACCCACTGACAAGGCTGTCGATGGATCCCTCTTCTAAGGGTTGCTTACAAGCAAGTTGATGGCGGACTTGACTCTCTGGCATATGCTAGTACCAATTTACCACTGAAACAAGTTGTAGAGAAACTGGATACTCAGCGGGAGTGTCGAACTTTCGACCTACTGCATGACAACAATGCTACCCACTGCGCCATGCTTGCTGGCGCTACAGACACATATAGAATAATTATGTTGTTTGAAAGTGAGAGTGGAATGAAATGGATCGCCTAATAGGTAAAAAAAAAGCTGGACACAATTCACAGCAGTAGAAACTAGCAACAAACTTCTGCATTAATGAGCTGAATAATGGTCAACAGTACCTGAGTCAGCCACAATTTTGTCTAAACAAAACATCGAAAAAAACTTCACTTTAGCAATAGTAGTTTCAATTTCCATAAATGAATTCACTCTCCTCTCCACTTCGTCGCTGCTGTTTTTGAAGAACTGGCCCTGGATATCGTCTTCTACTAATATTTCAATGATACTCGCCAGATATTTCCTACAAAAACTCATTATTTGACTAGAATGCGAACTACTCGTTAGCAAAAAATTAAATACGGATGAAGAACAAGAAATTAAATATGGCAAGGCCTTGAAATTATTAGTGCGCGAATGGTCTCCAAGCATTCTTGTGTTGTTACAATTTTTGTACGCTTACTGAAAAAACTCAGTTGGCAAAGCTCACCAGAATCGACGGTACTATCAGATTTCTGCACAAATCTTGAAACAGGACGAATTGCTGTTTGACTATTCAATTTTGTATTACCGGAAAAGCTAGGAAGCTGAAACTTTAGAAGCATATTCCCATGCCATGCGCGACCTCACTTTTTAAAATCAGCGTTCAGTTGTGCCTACGACGTAGTATAACACTATATTTCAGCTGTTAGCCTATTCCCCCC
>UYRT01000047.1:0-16683 GCA_900617915.1 Gongylonema pulchrum
TGCGGGGAACTCTGCAAAAAACGCATCTTCGCACGGGCAGCCCGTGCGTTGGCCATTTATTGCTTGTTTATTGTTGTGGTAGCAGTTTGGTTTTGGAATGTATGGCACTTCGAGGATTAGGTGTTGCGCTTTGGTGGAGTGGGCTTTTAACAAACATACCAACTTACTGTATTTTTAGGCAACGAAATTCGGTACATGAAAATATCCTTCAGCGAAATGCCAGGACATTTAAGTCTATGGCAGCAAAAATATTTTTATTTAAAGGCTCGAGTTTAAGCAAATTTTAGGATGGTTGACACATGAAGAGTGAGTGGACTTCCAACAGATTATTTTTCAGTTTATTGTAATTGTGTGTTTACTCGAAAAAATTGCGTTTAGCATCACTGATTTGTTGGGCAAATATCTTGGCTTAAAAGATGGACAGGAACATCCTCTGCCATGGCATCCACCGAGCTGTGGCGCCTACATTTCAGAGCAACCACGCTCCGCAGTTTTCAATGTACGTTTTAGGTAGTTTTCCATTTTATGTCTCAGAAATGTAGCTCGTAATTTTTTTCCATATATCAAAAAGATTACTGAACCAGTGTTTTCAAAAAAGCCACTGCCCGTTGATGTAAAGTAATACTGCTTGGTTATGTTCCCCTTTGGCGTTGCGCCAGCTGTCGGAAACAGGGAGCATTCGACCGGAACTTGCTAAAATTAGACAGTTTTCGTTTGAGGGCTGGTTTGAAAGTTTGGTATCATTGGCCATCCCTTCATGTTTTTGTTAGTTTTTCTTTCGGAATTGCTTGAGCAACATTTTGAGTCTACAATTTTTGGCTTTTTGGACATGCCACTGTTAGTTGGTTTAGTTGCAGTCAAGAAAGACGTTGTCAGAATCACTTTATGCTGGCTTATGAAAACTGCCTTTGTAAATTTAGCGCCTAAGTTGCCTTTTTTTATCCATATTTTTGCAGAGATAAATAGTCGGATTTAAGAGACGTAAAGTCTTCTTTGCCGGGCTGATAAAGCAGTAAGTAAACCAATTCGACCCGTCGTTTATACCAAAGCGAAGTAAACTGTTGCTTGTTTGTTGGCATTGCCCTGATTGTAAATGGTTTCAGCTGTCTAGTGTTCGAGTAGCTGCCGCTCGTGATCATTCATTCAAATTTGCTGAAGACAAGCTTCGACAGACATTTCTCAGTTTGTTGGATAAAGCTGCAGAAGCGGACATCGCGCAGCGCTTAAGCACTCTCATGAAATATGTCTGTTTTGGTCTTTTTTTTTTTTAAGAACGCTGAATATAATTTGAACAGAAGTATTTCATTGTGAGTTTCTTTTTCTTTAAAGGAAAAAGCTCACTGGTTTAGGTCACTTTCGTTTTGAATGATGAATGTTCTCTTGATTTCAAAATGAATATTGCATATTCGATGGGGATGACCTCAGATTCTTCAGAGTATTGGGCCAAAATGGCTTGTCTTCAATTTGGCAGCTCTGTACTGGCGTGTTGTTGGCGCTCCACGTGAAGCAGTTACTTGTCTTCGTGCTGCATTACAAACACAGGTACGCCGAGCTTGCTGTATATGAAACTTCATTAAAACACTGTAAGCATTGTCATAGTGTTTGGGCGATTGATTGAGTGTTTCCATTCATGTTGGTCGGATCTGCGGGAGTTCTCGCTACATTTGCCTGCAACTGTAGGTCGGTGTAAAGAGGTGAATTTACTGAACCATCTTCAAGAAATCGATGGAACATTGGATGGTATCCTCGATGTATGTGAAACACGACGAAATGCCGAATTGTTTGTAAATGAGAAGGATTAATTTTGTCATCGTTAAATAGTGGTTTTTATAAATCACTTCGTGTCAGTTTCATTCATCGTAAATCGGCGTACTCCTTTTCATACTAGATCCAGCCCCATCCTCCTCCCTCCCGTTCAAATTCATCGTCTCTACGCTGTTACAGAGAATTGCAGAGTTCCGTGCTGAGCTGAGCTCGAATCCGTATTAATCGTCGAGTCTGGGAGGTTCCAGCGCGAAAATTGAAAGAGCAGCGACAAATGGAAAAACTCGAGCCGTCAGTCAGCAGACCTCTGCTGTACTTATAAGCGAGGTAAGGTGCGCAGCTTTCCACATGAAAACCTGGAAAAGCTGTTGGTGATGATGGCACTGACATCCAGCTTATCAGAACAAGAAGAAACGAAATTAGGAAATTTCTCGTCATCAAGTTCAGTGGATACTTGGCCGAAAGAAGAATCTTAACGATAGAATTGAGCTGAAAAATCTGGCTGCACTAGAGCGATAAGGAAGGTTTGAAAAACTGCCACTGGGTCTGCTTACTTTTATCCTTTTTTTTAAGCTCTTCACGAGAATTGTTGTGAGTTGACTAAATGGATTCATCGTTGAGTAGTGTCCTAGAGGAGCAGTGAATTATGAAGTATTTACAGTACAGCGGGTCACATTTTCGCTTTAAATATTCTAACTGAGTGTATAAGGAATTATGAGCATCCTCTGTGTTTCCTCATTCCTCGATTATGAAAGGCATTCAGTACTGTTGGACTGAAAGCTATGGTACAAGTTCCGGTAGATGAAAGGATTGATGTTTGGGATGAAAACTGAAAAGAACGCAAAAACAGGTCATTCAACAAACGTAACATCTTTTCTCTTACTGTTCTGAGGGCCGCGAGGCGAAGGTTCTCATTTATCGTCAGATGTTTCATGGCTTGTTTCGGATTTATTCACATGCTGAATTGGAAAGATGGTTTGAACAACGGTGGCGAACAATTGACCATTTACATTTCGAGGGCTACATTACCGTTATTTAGAGCAGCTATCAGAAGATAAATGAAATGCTGCAGAAGCGTAACGCATGAAGCAACAAAGTGGATCTGAAAAACAGCATCGAAAATAATGTTGCGTACCTGAACATGTGAGGGCAAGTTGCAGATAACCAGTGTAACTTGGACGAAGTTAACGATTCCCTTCGGTCAAGAAGCGAGAACGCCCTGCAGTTTCTAGACGAAGATTGAAGAGAAGTTGGCGCAGTTTCACAGTACCGTTAGTATACTCAAATTCTCGAAGCGGAAGGATCGCATCTACATCTTCAGTGCATCTTGAAGGCAATGACGCACAAAAGCGATTCGTAGTCAGTAACACAAGCAAAACAGATAGTAATTAAAGCGGAGAGCAGAAAGCGCTAGGTGCGCAGATTGTCTTTTTATGCATTTTTTGCATCTATGCAGTGCAAAAGAAAACATACTATCGAGGGATTGTCTGTGTATGTGTGTGTATGTATGTTAGTCTGTCCGCGTATTTTGATATGTGCACCCGCGAAAGCTATGAGGCTGAAACTTTGGCAACTTAATCTTCCACTGTGGTTGGGTCCCTAGGCATAAAATGAAAGTTCATGTTCACCTGGTTCTCATTTATCGATATTTGACAGATATTTTGATGCAGAATTGGTTGAAGACCGGATAAGCTGGAGCGTTGAAACGTTAAGATGTTCCTTGTCTATTGTGCGACGTAAAGGGTGTAAATTCAGCCTTTACACACGCCTGTGTTTCGCGCACAGGCACTTAGAAATTCAATTTCATGCCATGCTAATATGAGAATTAGACTGATTAAAAAACTGTAAGAGGCTGTGACTTTATGATATTGTTTGCTGTCTACTTATATGCTCGTAAAAGGGCTGGTTTTGAGCTCAGTCAGATTTAGGTGGACGGAGAATATCGTCTTAAAATTACAGTCTTCTAGCTTTTCAAATTCTCGAGTTAGTGACTTACCCAAAAAAAATTTTGGCGCCTCCGTGTATGGGTACCAAGCATACCCGAAGGCTGGGTTTGGGCTCAGTGAGACTTAGGTGGGGGGGAGGGAGGAATATCCTCTTGAAATTACAATCTTCTTCTAGCTTTTCAAATTCTCAAATTAGGAACCTGCCCGAAAAAAACGTTGGCGAGTCCATGCGTGGGCACCACACATACCCGGAGTCTGGGTTTGAGCTAATTGAGACTAACATGGACGGGGGACATCCCCTTAAAATTTCAGCTTTCCAGGTTTTCAGGTCCTCGAGTTAGCGGCTTACTTGCAGAAGAATATCAGAGGCCCGTACGTGGGTACCACGCGGGTAAGAGCGCCCATTTTGGGGATTGGGGTCTGTATGTCCTTGTAGATTAAGTCCCCAAAGTTTCAGCCCTGTAGCTTTTATAGGTCTTGAGATGAAAAACCGTGATAGACGCACACACTGACACATAGACACACACACACACACACACATACATATACACACAGACAACCCCTCGTTAATATGCGTTTTCTGCATTGCGTAGCTGCAAAAAACGCATATTGACGAGAGGTTGTCTGTATGTGCGTCTGTTCGTCTCAAGACCTATAAAAGCTACAGGGCTGAAACTTTGAGAATTTAATCTACGTGCACGTGCTGGCTTCATTTCCCAAAACGGGCGTTTTTGTCCATGTGGTACCCACGTGCGAGCCCGCCAAAGTTTTTGGCAAGGAAGCTGGTAAGTCGGGAGCCAAAAAAGCTAGGAAGCTGAAATTTTAAGGAGATGTTTCCCATCCATGTAGGTAATGATGAGCTGAAACCCAGCCCCTGGGTATGCGTGGTTTCCACATACGGGCCCGTAAAATTTTTTTCGAGTAAGTTGCTAATTCGGGAATCAAAAAAGCTAGAAAGCTAAAATTTTGAAGGGATACTTTCTGACAGTCCCGGCATCCACTCTCAATTCTTTTAGCTAAAAGCATGTGCCAGAAAAAACAGTACCGTTAGCGACATAAATCTGTGGGTAACTGTGCAAAAAACACATCGTCGCACAAGCAGCTGGTGCGCTGGCTATTCATTGTGTACTTATTATTGCTTACAGCCGGATCGATACCCGGATGTTGCTTTGGTGCAGCTTGCTCAGATCCTCATAAGAAGCGGGGGTATTGCCGAACAGTCTTTAAACGATGCTGCTGTTCTTGTCAACTTTGCTATACATTTCGATCCCAATGAGGTATGATTTACAGTGTCCACTTTAATTTCGCATGCTCATTAACACTGTTGCTTTTAAGTTTGCCGTTATCTCCAACATGTTCCGGCCTAAATATTTGCTCCCCTTTGTGCGAACGGCTTACTGAAACATAGAGTCGGAGGTGACAGGAAGAGGCAGTTCTCCGCAGTTTGTCCGGCTAAGTTTGCGTAGTGTGATTCCTCTAATTTGCTTTTTAATTTGTTGGCTGTGGAATCGAACAAATTCGATCTCGGAGGTGTTCGCCTTGGTAGGAACAGGGAAATCTCATTCAGTTACGTTGAATAGGTGAGCTTTCAGTTCAGTATGAGACCTGCAGATTTTCAATCTAAGATTTTATTGCGGTATAGGAACAACAGACTAAGTGGCCTCGAAGCATGACAGGATACAAAGTCTGGCATTTTGAAGCATCCTAATAAAGCTGCTCCACATATTGCCCGGATATGTTTGAGCTGTGCGAGACACTGTCAGCCTAACTTGCAAGTGACAATGCAGTAAATTTTATGCTTTTATGCGCAATACGTAAAATTTAGCGCGAAATATGAGGAACAGTATTAGATGGAAAAAATAACAAACGGGCTCCAATACCGACTCGGTTTGCGCGATGAATCGGTGGTTTGATGGCCGGGACTGAAAAAAATTTCACTTGGCCAAAAAATGCCGTCAAGGAATGGTCTGGTCCTAGGAGGGGAGAAATGAAGAACCGCCTCCTCCAATGTGAGTTAGAGGTGATGAGTGACCGAGCAACATCGTTATGTGAAGTGGCGTTAGAACCACTGCGTTCGATACTGGGAAGGACGGGAGAATATTGGTAAAGTCGAATTTTTTGTCAGTAAAAAATGGACTTGCAAATTGTATTTCCTCTTGCTGTTATCTGTCGGGAATCTTTCACATCCCTCAGATTTGTCCCCCTATGCCATGGCTAACGATGACGATAAGCCTGACGAATTCTTTGCTGAGCTCGTATCAGTTCCATTCATCACGTATATACAGCCGCTAGAGGGGGCTACAACACAAAATTTAAATAAGCGGAGGATAAACGAGGGTGCGCTGGCTGATATGTCATTAGCAAGAAAAATGACAGAAGTGGTAAACTAATGACGGTGACGGAGATGAACATGCTGTTTGTTGCTGATACGTAGTGTGGGAGAGATGCATTATGTGGATAGATTTGACTTTCGGCTGGTTGACAGACAGTGTTTTTTCTCGCCTTATTCTGTACGCAGATTGAAAGAGGCATGATTCTTAGAAGCTTGTGGCGGTCGAGCTTTTAACGAACTGTTTTGATTTTGATAATTTATAAGTTGGGTTGAAAAAGTGCTTGAAACATTTACGGTGAATGATGCTCACAAAGTGAATAAAGTGCTGCAGAGGTTTGACGCTCGAAGTAGGAAAATGTTTGGGGCGGCATAGAAGGCAAGGGTGATACAAGGTGATAGAAAGTGCTGGTATGTCCGTGGTTACTGTGTGCCTGCTTGGAGGAAGTTGAAAGTTATATTTGTCTTATCCAAGGATTATGCGACACTTCAGGCAGAGACTGTGCGTAGAGGGGCTGCCGTTTGGTGCAAACTTCATAGCATTGTCGATATTTTTAAAATTTTGAACCTGGAGGGCCGTTCTGGAAATTATTCAGTTGAAAGCATTGACATATGAGTGCAAAACGTGGTCACTAACGAAAACAGAAGAGATAACGCTGGATACGATGGAAAAAGCAGTAGAGCGAAGGGTGCTTGGAATATCCTTTCTTGATTTTATAAGCACTGAGATTTAATCAGATAATTCGATGGGGTAAACATATTGCTCACCTTGCTGACAGCTGGTGATCGCTGCGTTTCAGAGTGATAATAAAGATATTGATGGTGGTACAAAATGAAATCTAGGGGAGCATTTGCAAAAAGTTTTTTTTGCTTTATGTTATTGTATCTGCTGTCAGTTGAACGTTCTTTTTTTTGCAACTTTAAACGAGTTTTACCGGACATTTTTAGCCTTTGACGCATTTTTTGATGGGAGTAATACGAATATTACAAAAGAAGCATGCGACAGCATTGGGGCATATTCGTGCGGCCATTATACTGGATCCAAATTTTCAGCCTGCTGTTGCCGTGCTGCATGCACTGAAGTGCCTAAATATGGTTAGCATTGATTTGGTGACTGTTAAGTTTGAACAGAAGGATGAGAGAAGGTATGAAGCGAAAAATGGGAAGAAAAAGGGGAGACAAGCATATGTTGCCACAATCATAATTTTCAATATTTGTTCGAGTAGTGGTTGGCTGGCTTTTTGTTCACTTATAGCACAGCATTTCTTAACCAGCGGCGCTTGAGATTGCTTAAAGAAATATTCAGTGTTAACAAATTATAAAGAGATTTGCTCGCATTGCTTTTATCGAGAATCCCATGATACGCGCGGCCTTATTGCGATACTTTGTATTTGATCTTTCCGGACACAATCTCTCAGAATCTGTAGTCCTTACCGGTTGGTAATCCTTACTTTTCAAAGGACTTGAGTCGATTTTTCGTGGTCTAAATGTTGCATACTACACATTTTTCAGCAGATCGAACGTAGCTTTTAGTATGTTGCAGAGTGATAAGGAGGTGGTAGGTGAGCGGCTGCATTTGCGATGTTGTTCGCCTGCTGAGCCGAATGTTTTCTGTCTTGGCACTCGTATGGATAATTGCTTCACAATGCCAGACAAAGATGTCTATGTTGCAGCTTCTTGCCGGAGCTCAGTTGGCAAGGATGAGGTTAGTTTTTTATTTACTTCTTACAGTTAAGATTTCTTAATGCAAATCCGTAGCAAATGAGGATTCAGTGTGCTCATTATCCGCACCGGTTGAGTGTAGGCGAATTCTCTGCTCGAAGCGGAACACAAAGCCACTCAACAGACTGCCAACACCGATTTGCGCTTCTGGTGATCTTGCGTGGAAGCGATGCTAACACTTTGCTGTAGAAGTAAATCTCAGAAATATGGCAGATAGATGTCGATGATCTTTTTCCACGAAGTAAAATGACTGATACAAAATCTCAAAACACGTGAGATTTCAGGATGTTTGTATGCGGGCAACTCCTTTTGCGCCATTAATTGCATCTGTGAATTTGTTCGAATCTACAGGTATGCTACACTATGCCAAACATGAAATTTAAGATAAGTGTGGGTCACGAAAACAACTTCTAGGACGGCATGGTTTCTGATGTTTTCGTCAGGGACATTGATGACATGAGCCAAACCTTCGAGCTCTAAGTTATCCTCATTACGCTTCAGCGCCAGTAATCATTCATGCACGCAAAAGGGTTAACATGTCTGGCATAGTCTCAGTTCTCTTTCTTTGCATGCATACTGTTCTTCATTTCTGGCCAGTGATTGTTTGTTTTCAGAAGTAAATAAAGTGCAGGAGCGGCTAACACAGCAAACTAGGACTACTGTGCAGAAGTCAGACGCTGACTCTTTAGATGAGGTTTATTTAAACTGCTTTTTGTTTTTTTTTTTGAAAAAATTTCCTGCAATTTTTTTTTTTGTTTCTTACATACAAGCAATGCGTGATAGTATGCAAAACTGCTCGTGTCTTTGTATCCTCCATTTTGAGTTAAATTTGCCTGTAATGTGACTCTTTTTTGGCAACTCGAATTTTGGTTAATTTTTTCGGGCACTTAGTTTTGACGCCTCTGAACAATTTGAAAATTTATTCTTTTGATTAGAATAACTAAAAACAAATTAACGGATTTGAATATGAAGTTTGAAAAGCATTAAAGTTCAAAACCAATGCAAGTCAGTTTAATGTTAAGTCATTGAACTTTGCGGTAACAATTTCTAGATTCCACTCGACTACGGAGGCGATGAAAGTCTTCAGAAAATACAGAAGATGACCGCCCCATCAATAGAACGGTTTTTTCAAAGCGAGGTTTTCTTCATCGATAGATCTTTTATACATTTTTTCTGTTGAGCTCCTTAATGCTTTACTATTTCATAAAAATTTTAATAGAATTTGTTGGGAAAATGGTCACGCAAGAGAGTTACAAGAATACTGTTGAATCAGTGTACAAAATTCAGGTAGTGTACGCAGAAACAAACGAGACGAAAGCAGTTCTGGAGTCGTGGGAAGAAAGTGTGCCTGTAGATAAAATTGTTGTTCCTGAGGTAAACAGACTTTTGCTTTATTTGAAGCAAACCGTATACAAGTATTGCCACCTCTGTGTGTGGCTGCTTATGATGCGTGAGGTGAATTCCTTCTTTTTTGCTGTAACCACTGTTAAGTCTGAAATCCATTGCTTTCTGTGTTTCTCTGATCCATTTCCGTATAGAAATTATAGTACGCAAAGCATAGAGAAAATTCAAAATAGTTTTAGTGTTTTGCACAGTTGGGGGTTTAAAATTTTGAAACACAATCAATTTATTAAATTTAAGCTCATTCATGAAGACTGTGCGAAGTGTCACAATTCGCAAGTATTTGTATTTTAAAGTATGTTTGCCATAGCTGAAAAGTCCAGTTGAACGTTTTTTCAGTGGCAGTTAACGTCATCAGATGTTCCCGAACGAAGAAGAATGATTGCTTTCGACATTCCGCTTCCTGATGTATCTTGAACTTTTTTTTAAAAATGCCGTTGAGAAGTTATTATCTTTTCAATTTGTTGTAAATTCACTGCGACTTTTTTACCTCAGCACATTTCTTTTGCTCTTTGATTGTGTGCTGAGTCTTAGATTTCTTCAGAGGGATTAAATTCTGAGTGTTACAGATATTGCCGTTACCTTCAAAAGAACAAGTAAGGGCCGGTCTTCTCCATATGCCACTGCCTGTTTCCCGTGCTTCTAACACAAATTTCTGTGCGAATACGAAAATGGTTGGTTTTTTATTAATTTGATATAAAAGTTGAATGATGGCTGCCCTTTCCACAAATGGGCTGTTTTGCTTTTAAAAATCAGAAGCAGTTCTGCTTATTTATTCTTCCTCTGCTTTCTTTGAAGCGTGCATTAAGCAGGTTTAGCTTTTTACTGCCTCAGTCACTGCACCTATCACGAGTCATTTCGCACACTGTGTGCTGCTCTGTAGCACCCCAAGTAGCTTGATGCCGAGCGAGATAGTTTTTCATTTCGACTTTTCGGGGCACTTTCGTTGCCGTGTTACTTCACACTCAGGTGTTGAGTAGTTAGTTTGCACTGTCGAGGTTGGTCTAATTGAAAAAAATTCCCACAGCATCCTCCTACCTGTTCTAGAACAGTCTCTAAGTTGCCCTCTTCGGCATCTCTGGATAATGGATGGTGCGTCTGAAGAGGACTAACTTTTGAAAGATAATTCCAAAACATTGTTTGTCTTTTATAAACTGAGTTGTACATACTGACTGTCGGACATAAAAATAGTGCTCATTTCTTGATTTGCCAGATTAAGCGAACGCATAAGTCCATTTTCACTTCCTGTTGGCTATGTGTATCCGTTGAGACGGGTAACTCAAGGGAGATCCGAAAAAGTAATCCTCTGAATATTATTTTGCTTTATTTTCTTCGCTGTTTCAAGGCTCAGGGCATTTCGTTTTGTTACCTATCTGAATAAATTGCCTCCGATGCCTAGTAAGTGGATTAACATATTACATAAGAGTAGAGGTGGTAGCGTTTGCGTATGAGACAACGAAAACTGGTTACACACTTACGATTACGATTACAGCAGCCATGGAGAGGCTGCCAGTAGAATCCGTGGCGGAACGTGTGTCACTATGAAATCCAGGTTTACAAAGTACGTGTTCCACATTACTGATTTTTATTAAAAGCAGGTGTAAATTTCAGAGTTTAGCAATGCTTCGAGAGCAGAGTACATCAACATGGCTATCTGTAACAGCTAAAGGAGTGAACCTGGCGAAGTTTATTGATTTTAGAGATCCTGTGGATTTGAGTGAAAATTTTGAGCCAGTTTGTCCAGAACTGAATGCACCGTCACCATTGCTCACGTTGGATCATCTGCCAGCTTCTCATCTTCGAAGCCAGTTTATTTACTACAAACCGGAAAAAGCACTCACTGATGTATGGCCTTGATTTTTTTGTCGTTTTTTTTTTCAGTGCATAACAAACAGATAGTATTCGTCCGTTCTTTTTCTTTTTTTGTTATCACATCTGCTTTTTTTCCCCCTAAATCACGAAGCAGGTCCTGCGAGATCGTTTTTCAAATCTTCCGTGCCATTTGAGTTTGAAAGATCTGAAACACTGAAAGTGATTTGCCAACGCTGGAAAAGTGGGTATGAGATTACTCCAAACAGTCCTGTAGTCTTTAAAGTAATCTCCTGCCCACTTTTCGAGCGTTGGCAAATCGCTGTCAGTCTTTCAGATCTTTCAAACTCAATTGAGTCTGTGAAATTGCCACTTTTGTACCGATTTATTGAGTGCTGTGAGGGAAAAGATTTGCAGAAACTAATGCTGCTCTTTCTTCTAAAAGATTTTCTTGCGATTGTTCAGTGGTATAAACAGTGTGCCTCACATTTATGATTGGAACTTTATCCAACAGGGCATTTGCAGGCATTTCTGAAATTGGGAAATGAAAAGGAACGAGTCGAAATGGTTGCCAAAAGATTGAAAAATGCAATGGTATCGTCTTTTCTTAACGGTTGGTACCGCTTATTTTTTCGGAGAAATTTTGCGGTAGCTAATTGTTAAAAATATTAGTCCTCCTTGTCACTGAAGAACGCGTTATTGAAGTATGCAGGGTTTTGTAACACAGCGGAATTACCCTCGTTTAAATGATAAAGAGCCTGATGAGCTTAAAACCGAAATCCATCATCATTTCCTTTGACCATTTAAAAATTTTGGTAAAGCTATTCAAAGACTTCAAACTGATTTAAATAGACACAAATTTCTTCATTCTTTTTTTCTTTCAAATAATGTATTTCGAAGTAAATTTACATTATTGAATAGATCTGCCAAATTAATGCAGAAAAATGGCGGTCAGTTTTCGCTCCATGCGGGTCGTACCTTTTTTTTGCGCTTTTTGCAGCTATACAATGCGGAAAACGCATATTGACGAGAGGTTGTCTGTGTGTGTATGTGTCTGTGTGCGCTGCGCGTCTCTATCGACTTTTCAACTCGAGACCCACAAAAGTTACGAGGCTGAAACTTGAGGAACTTAATCTGCATGTACGAGCCCTCATCTCCGAAGTGGGCGGTCTCACCCGCGTGGTTCCCACATAAGAGCTCGCCAAAGTTTTTTACGGGTAAGCTGCTAACTCGGGAACCAGAATCCCTTGGGGGCTGAAATTTTAAGAGAATGTTCCCCGTCCGAGTAGGTATTAATGGGTTCAAACCCAGCCCCGGGGTAAGCGTGGTGTCCGCGAACTGGCCTGGCAAAATTTTTTTCGGATAAGTTGATAACTCGGGGATCTGAGAAGCTTCAAAGCTGAAATCTTAAGAGGATGTTCCCCATATTAAGTAGGTATTAATGAGCTCAAAACCAGCCGCCGGGTAAGCGTGTGGTATCCGCGTTCGGGCTCAAGTTTTTTTCGGGTAAGTTGCTAACTCGAGAACCTGAAAAGCTAGAAGACTTTATTTTTAGGAGCCAGGAAAGCTAGAAAGCGGAAATTAAGACTGGCTGCCAGTTCCGGCGGCCAGTCTTAATTTGTTTAGCTAGAAGCATTTGCTGAAAAAAACCGATGCCGGTAGCGGCAAAAATTGCGGGAAGCTATGCAAAAAATACATCTTCGCACGGGCAGCCCGTTCGTTGACCAGTTATTTCCTAATGATCTTTGATTTGTTGTCGTGGTGTTGCAGTGGCAACAGATTAAGCAGTGTTGAAGTGTGAGAGAGTCTAAAGTCCGGCGGCACCAAACACGTCGAGACTTTGTGCCGTATTTTGTTTGACTACTGTTGAGCGGTGCAGAGTTCTGTCAGCGTTTACAGTAGTTGATAATGCTGTAAGAGTTATACCGCTACAGCAAAACGCAAAATGCTCGCCGAGGCATAAAGATAATATAAAACAAAAAACAAGCAGGCCTTTATATTTTGCTCGCTTTTTGGCGCAGTCTGTGGAGGCGAATCGGCAGCTTAAAGGTGAGATGCTGCTATGAATCTTGTCTGAAAACATGCAGCCCCGAGGGGAAATGAACTTCTTGATATGCACTTTACGATTTTGTTGTTTTCCGTCGAGGGATTTGACAAACTGCTTCCAATAAATTTGTGGAAAATCACACTTTTTTCTTAGCCAGTATGAAAAATCGGTTGTAAGTTGCTTTGTTTGGCCCTGTAGGAGAACAGTGGAGTATTAGCTGTATCGAATATATCGCCACTTGAAGTGGCACTCGTGCTGATGAAATTTTTTTTTTTGCATAAATTCAGTTTTAAAATTTTATTGTCAGCTGTTTACGATTTACAGCGTTTTAACTAAAGCACTTTTTTTTTGCGTACGTAAATGAGAATACCGAATCCATTTGTTTTCACTACTCAAAAATGAGAGAGTGAGAGTAGTTGGTCAGAGTGCATTTTCAGGAAAAGATAACGATGTTCACTGGGCGTTGTCAACGGCTTCAGCGCTCTACTGGAGAGTGAAAGGTGACGCTGTGAATGCTTTGAAGTGTCTCAGACATTCTCTGAATACCGCTCCACCTGATATGAGGGTAATCGTTTATTATTTTTTTTTAATCACAACATCACCATTGCACTGTAAGGGACAATGCCCAGACAATGTTGTATGCTTTAGGTTGGAAACTGACAAATTTTTTTATAAAAACTAAGCATTTTTTTCGAGATAGTGTGTTTTTGGTTGATACATTTTCTCTTATATAATTTAAGCATTTTTGCCAGTAGAAGTTAGACAATTTTTCCGAGCTTTTTTTTTTGTATCAAGGATACCAAGACCGCTCGGACTGTCAGTGTAGGTTTCTGCTTCTTTACTTATTTTTTTGAAAGCTGAACTACTGCTGCAGCTGGAGTTTTCTCAGCAATACAGTGAAATAATTTTTTAAAAATTTGTCCCACTCGTCCGAAATTTAATGTGGATTTCCAGTGCTTTCGAGACGCAGCATATGTTGAGCGTGATTCACTGAGGTTTTGCTGTCTGTCAGTGATTTTTCGAGGTTTGTGAACGTCTTTTAGGATGTTGCTTTGGTGAGTATGGCAAATATATATCAGCAAGCCGGGCTTCTGCATAGTGCGTTAATTGCTGGTAGTTCTGCGTTGGCTATTTCGCCGAAGTTGGTTGCAATACATTTCACTCTTGCGAATATATACTCCTCTTTAGTAAGCATTATTTTTTTTTAATGTGATTATTACCGGTATTGTTTTATCTACTTTCGAGTTTGTAACCAGACGCATCGACTAAATAATTCCTGTAATCACCGCATGTGTCGGAAATGCTTTTTTTTAATATTACTAGATTATGTCCGGAGGCGCTTTGGGTAGCAACAGCTCAGATCATGGGACAAATCGCAGGGTAGTTACAGTCCAGGCTTCCCAGTTCTGGTCGTCTCGTTCTTGATCGGAAACTTGACCAAATTAATTTCGGGGTCAGTGCAGAGTTTTTCGAGAGGAGTTTTGCCAAGTTATTGATGAATTGCAGGAAAAGTACCAACATGCGCTAATGTTTTATTACTCAACCTTGTCGATGCAGTCAAATTTTGAGCCAGCCAAGGAAAGAATTCGTACAATTTATTGCTTCACTGAGAAGACTGTACGGGTTTAAGATGCCTCTCTTCGACTTCACTTAATGCGTGCTTTGTGCGATTTTGGGACGAATATCTCGACTGTGCTGAAATAATGCTGGTGCTTGAAGCACCTTAAGAGTGATGGTTTGTGGACAGAAAGCGGTGAAGGGCAAATATCTCGTCACAGTAAGACGGGACATTGCTGCGCTCACTCAACTTATGATCGCATGTCAGTGGTTCTACCGATTGTTAGTTTAGTATCAATCTTGTTCATTCTTGGAACGCTTTTCAGTTCTTCAATGTATGTGCTATTAGTGATTGCGAAAGTACTGGCAGAACGAAAAATGGTCTGAGATTTTTCTTCTTTTTTTGAATTTAATGCACTTGTTATTCTTCTCATGTTGACAATTGCGAAAATACCAACTGGCCTTAATAAAAAAGCATACAGAAAATTCCCACTTCATGTACTATACAAATGTTCTCATGTATTACTGCCACATATTCGCGAACTTTTTACTGTGTATTGAGTACCCTTTCGACTCACACATTTATAAAATTCAGATATTATACAAATCAGATGGAGCATAGAGCACTTTCAGTCATCGTAATATGTAATATCTGCATTTGTGTAGTATCCGAATAGAAAATGTTATAATATCTGCATTTTGTGTAATATCTGAGTGAAAAAAAAAAAATGTTATAATGTTTGCACGTTGTTTAATATCCGAATAAAAATGTAATATATGCGCTTTGTGTAATACCTGAGCGGGAAAAACGTTATATAACGGGTTTATGCATGTGTTTGTGGTAGGCTGACCGTTGTTTGTGATACAGACATTGCTCAACCTACTACTAACACATGCACAATTTGCATTGCAAAGAGGAAAGCATATTCCTCTTTATTTCATCGAAAAAATCTGATAACACAATCGAAGAGCCTGATAATACTTTTAACACTAACAGTGAATTATACGGGACTGTGTGAGATGATTTCCTATAAGTACATGTTCTTAAAATTCAATTTTCTTCCATTTCCAGTGATTTCGTCACTACTAAAGTCACTTCACACCTCCTTCTCCAACCTCTCAAATCCTGCCGGCATTAGACCGAGTTTGCAGTTTATCACGAAAAAAAGTCAAATGGGATTCATTCCACACTACATTAGTTATTTAAATGCGAATCGACTGGTTCCTCGCTTGAATTTTCAACATGTCTTCGTTTTCTGCCAAGAGACATACGCATTAGTTCTCTTATTACCCAAGTAGTGGTCTTGACACCATCACCGGCAAGCGGATTTTCCATCACTATGTCCAATCCCTTTACGAGTCGTGTAAATCCATGTGCGAACTGCCGCAGGTTCAGTTTGCAGGCCAACGCAGTTTCTGCGCTGCAGTTCCTGAAATATACTTCCTGCTTAAAAGCGACATACTTTCCAAATAGAGTTGTAAGGAAGTACTATAAATTGGATGGAATTTGTTGCTTTCATCGCTGTGTCGCAGAAGGACGACAAATAAGCGCTTCGTTGGCCTCCTGAAAAACAATTCCTACCATAGCTTTACTGAATTCAAGTCGTCACTGCTAACCCTGTGTCGTAAACTGTAACCTCATTCGTCGCAGAAGTATTTGAATGACCTTTGCTTCTTGTTGCTTCCTTAATCTTCGTGGTGATAGCCACCCATGGTCTGGAAGTTGATATAGAAAACTTGCCTCATTAAAAACTGCAGAGCCCAAAAAACCTTATCTGCACTTGCTGTACATGTGTAGAGCTAAGAAATTTTGTGTTTCGAAAACACAGCCATCGCAACAAAACGGAATAATTATTGTTAGGAACAAGCTTTGGCACTCCCTACTTCTTATCCCACTCATTAACATATACTCAAATTGTAACCACTTTATCGCCCTTTTCCAAACTTCCAACACATGCTCCTTCGCTGTAGGGCATTCAAGCTAAGGATTCGACTTGGTGACGCCCACTTTTGGCCCCATTCTACACTATCATTTTCGGGGCCGCTGCTTTTGACTCCGCTCACTGTCTGAAGACTAGAAGTCCTTGGGCAGCATCGACCCTCTTCCC
>UYRT01000048.1:0-16617 GCA_900617915.1 Gongylonema pulchrum
TATATATATATATATATATATATGTGTTCTTGAGGAAGAAATTTTAACTTGTTAAAATCGAAAAGCGGCACATCGGAAACTACTCTCTTTCAAGAAGCATGAAAGGCAGGAACCTATGTGTTCAATTTTTGGTGGAAATCTGATGGCGGCTTTTTGCTGGTTTGGCCGCATAAGTGTTGGAAAACCAGAAACGAAAGTAACGCCAGGAAAAATAGTCAACCAAAAATTCACTTCCTAAGGAACCGCTCCCGATTTCGTTTTGTCTCTCTGTCTAAAGAACATTACGTTTTGTTCATTCAAAAAAGTGAAACCTTGCTGATAGGCAACCATGTCTAATGACAAAGCAAAGCGGGAGAGTTAGAGAATACAACCTTGGACATAGGGCGCCATTTTGACAACAAGTAAAAACTAGGTGCGAAGTGATACTTGAGTAGGCCGTTTGAAAGCAGAATTAGGACTGAGAAAGTTGAGCGAGTTTTGCTTTTTTCCTATAGACGCCAAAACTGAATGCGCAAAGTAAGTGCGCTTACTTTTTTGCTTGGAAGTTTAATCCGCCAATATTACAAATTTTCAAACTACACCTTTTACTTCTCTGGCGCAGCGTGGATGAGAGAATGCTGACGCAGCCTGGATGAGAGAATAGCGATGGAAGAAGAGGGAGGGAGAAGTCAAGTACGAAAGCTGTTTGTTTTTTCGAGAAACATAATATACACTGATATTTTTTCAAAAAAGATCCAGTAATATTTTCATTCATTTTTGTCCACTGTATTACTAATCAGATGCAGCAAATCAATAAAACGAATTGTGGGCACCTGCCTGATGTTAAACAAATGTTAGAAAAGTTGCTTATGGAAAGATGAAGTGCTCCGGTGGAGCTACGTCAGTGACACGAGCATAAAATCGTGAAAAATGGCATGTCATCATTTCTGTCGGCGATGAAAAAAAGTATGCTGACAAAATAGCAGATGTTCAAAGTACCAAAACACACCACTGAAAAAACAACTTCCAATTGTTTTTCCAAAAAAAAAAAAAAAAAACGGAATTACTTCCCCTTCCAACTCCATGACCAAATAAACTGCCATGCTCATCAGGGTAACTGGTGCAACTATGCATTTTGTGCAATTCTGTCCAGCGGACGTTTGTTTTCGAAATTCTTGAGCTGTGTTAACTCTACTGGCAGAAAAGTCATAAATACACTTAAAAGCTCGGAAAATCATTTCCACTTAATGTGATTTTGCGAAGATTTACATAGAACGTAAAAAAAGTGTAGGAACCATCATGGAATGAGGTAAGCTGACAACCTCGAGTCATCGGCATAACATGATGACTACCTAAAATAGAGCCAAACAAGGCGGACAACAGCAGACAAAATGACAGATTAGCAAAGGAGGATGGGAAGGCTGCCAGCCATATGGTGTGTCATCCAAAAACAGTAACATGTGGAAGCAAATCTCTCACCACAACTTAAGACACAGTTATTGCTGTCGGTTCTTGGAATTAGCACTACGAAACACAATTCCTGCTTATGTATGGCAAATCAAATTTTCAAAATTCTTGGTATTTTAGGCTTTACCCGTTTTCGGGCTACAATACCAAAAGGAATTTAAATTTTAATGTTAGGGCAAACAACATGATGTGAGCTGATGTGGATCTGTTGCACGACACACGATTAAATGTCTTTATATTATCATAATTTTAAGCCTATGTTTTTTATGATTTTGAATTTAGAATTCACCTGAATTTGGGTCTTGGGGTCCGATTGATGCATAGAGCACCATAACAGCTGTTTTTCGGTATTATGATCTCAAACACGGGCATGAGCCTTTCTTCTAAAATTTTGAGCAAACATATTTTTTTGGCTCCAGAGTTACAAATTTAATCTGATTGTGGTTGAAAACGAAGACGCAAGCCAGCCAAAAATTGTTTTTTAGACTTTTGGTCTTGTAAATTCGTTCACGAAATTTTAAGATTGTAATTTTTTTGGTTTTATTGTTACGTAATTTGCTCATATTTAAACACAAGACTAGGGGGCTGAATACAGAAGAAACTGATGACTGATTTCACCGAGACCTTGTACACAGTTCTGGACTTCTTTTCCAAAATTTCAGCTTCCTAGCTTTCGTAATGCAAACGATCCAGTAAGGCACTTCGCTGTGGTCATTCAAGGCGAGGTGGTGATGCTCAACACACCAGCGGCATACTGAAATCGCTAAAGTCTCGTCAAGTACTTCTGTTAGGAAAAACCGTTGAACTGGTAATTCCTTCGACATGCGTGACGAGCGCTGGGATCGCTAGCAGATTGATCACGAAGCGAAGCAACACTGGTCAAAGCAACCGGAGAAGCCTTCAGCTGCACAGAAGGACCATCCTATGAATTGCAAATGACCAAACTATCAAAGTAAGCTTTCTAAACTTAAGCCGATATATTTGATCACAAACAAACACACCTTTTTTCCATTTTGTTAAAGCCATAAACACATAAAAACAAGACGCAATGGAAGTTTGTTTTTGCTAAGTGAGCGCCAAAATTAGCCGTGAGGTAGTTAATTGTAACTAAAGTAAATACAAGTAGTTGTTTCGAGATTTTATTCTGACTGGAAAACAAACTGTGATCAAACACGAGGTAGCTGCCAATTTTGAGTCTCTTTTGCTACTGTTGCATAAGAATACTGCTCTTTTAACAGTCAAAAATACATGTTAAATTTTTGTGATTTAAAGCGAATTGAAGAATCAGCAATATTTTAATAATTTCCGACAAACCGCGTTGCGAGTTTGAGTGATCGTGCACATGAGAATTCTTAAATTTCTTTAGATGTTTAGACCCTTCAGTTGCTTGTCATTGACGTTCATTTCTGGTAAGATGCACAAGAAGAATCAAGTTGGTAAATTGAATTTGGAGTAACTGGGAGGTGGGTCCGCAGCTGTGCCGTGCTAATGAAAAGCATTTATGGTGAGACAATTATTGTGGCAATATTGATGACTTCCTCATCTGTCCACTTTCTGCAACCTCAATGCTCACAGCGTCAAGGACTAAATTAAATTCAAAATTATAATCCATAAATTTTTTTGAATACTCTACGTCTTCCACTCAAAGTTTTTCATGATTTGCGAGTTGAATATTTTGTGGCGTTTGCGATATGAAACAGTAAAGATATGTAACCTTCCTCAAATGTAACTTTCTGGTACCTAGCGTAGAACGAGGAGCAATCACATGGGTTGTTCCTCTGACCCAGCATACCATGTTTAATTTAATTAGGCTTGAACAAGCATTAAAAAAGCGAGCTGCTGCTTATGATGCATTTGACTGCAATTCGAAAGGCAACATCCGGATCATCATCCATCCGTCCAGAGATGCATGCTCTCAATAGCATAATTATGTGTTTCCGATCCGCTAATCAAATTGCGCCTCATCTTGTCCCATCGAGTTAGTTACACAACCGAACCCAACAGCAAACGAACATCCCGCATGTCCGCTTCCTCATTTAATTGATTGAACATTTACCGCTTACCACTTTATTAACAAGAATGTCGAGTGCCCATCATCCTTCGCTTTACCTCCCCACCCTCCTCTCATCCTCACCCTGTTCCGCATTCCTCTCCGGCACATCCTCAGATATGTTTCACTGTATACCGCCAGCCATAATGTGTTACAGTTTTTGATATTGGAGGTTATCTGATGAAGCAAGTTTTTTACCAAAAAAAAGGGGAAAAAGTTATGCGAAAATTTAACCTTCTGATGGATCAACGCGTTTAGCTCTCCGTCCGTGCTTTGAATTATTGTGAACAAACATATTGTCCGATATTGCTAACAAAGGACCGTCAACACGCGCTGTTGTCCCTAATACCACCTGTAACATCAATTCAAGTATCATTTTTAAATTTACTGCATAATGAAGAAGCGCAGTAGAGTGAAAAGGAATGATATAAGATGGCGCAAGCCTAATATTTTCGCTACCTATTTACTGGAAATGACGCTTGACAGGCTTCTGGCTAAGCTATCAGCAACGATATACATTGACTTCTGAGTTTTTTTTTCGAGTGGCAAATCTTTAAAATATTTATATACTCCAAATTTTCATTGCTTCGTCTAGCTTTGGATGCTGTATGTGGAATTCACGCCTTGTAGAGTTTCCAGGCTAACAACAGTACGATTAGTGCCCACTTTTTTTATCACCATAAGCCACACGCCAGAATATAAGTTGAAACACTCTGTACCCCAGAACTTTTCCCGCTGAGGGTACTGGATTTCTTCTCAACAGTGATTCTGAGTGTTTCAACTTATATTCTGGCGTATATTTATATACTCCAAATTTTCATTGCTTCATCTAGCTTTGGATGCTGTATGTGGAATTCACGTCTTGTAGAGTTCCCTCTCTCTCTCATTCAGAAATGATATTCTACAAATGCGATTGATTTGGTGTCAGAATATAAGTTGAAACACTCAGAATCACTGTTGAGAAGAAATCCAGTACCCCAAGCGCGAAAAGTGATGCCAACCATGTTCTGGAACTTAAGGAGGCTAGTACTAGAATCAAGCCAACAGTTTCTAGTCCGTGATCTAATCCGCTAAAAACCATCGAAAAATTGGAGTTCGGGAAGCACCTGCATCCAGCATTTAGTCTAGACGTCGATCCCTTCAGCTTCCATTTCTTTCGAGCGCTTGAAAATGCGCTTTAAATTTGCTGTTTTGCTAGGGCTGAAGAAATGCAGAAAGCAACGCACTAGTGGCTGCATAAGCGGTCAGAACTCTTTTTTACCAGAAATTTGGGTAATTTCTTGGATCGTTGGACGAAGAGCAATGAAAAGCAGGGGGCTATACAGAAAGATAATGTAACTGTTTGACTTTTACTTTCGATTTAATAGTTATAGATAAAGAGCGTGGATAACTGTTGGCTTTCTCTCTCCCATGCATAAAACACTCAGCTGTAGAGTAAATTTTTCATTTTTACTAGCTCTCACAGTTAGAGACATTGTTGAATTTCCTCCAGATTTCCAGAAAAACTATCGTTTTTTTGCGCTTCATGAAACCGGATCTTAAAAGAACGAGCTAACTGAGCCTGTGTACACTATGAGTAAAGCAATATTCAAAATTAATATACAAGCATTGAGTTCCGGTGACAGATGTAGGAAGTGGTAGCGATGATGATCTGCATGACTGGGAGGTGGGTGAGAGGTCATCTGCGAAGAAATTTGATTGATTGTGTCGTTTTGATGTGACAATGCGCAAGCACATGCCGCTCATCCTATTCGATTCACTAAGTAAACTGGCCGTTCCCTCTTTATGCAAATTATAGCTAATAAACCACCTGTTTAGCTAGCTTACTCACTAGGCTCCGCACTCCCTTTCCTACTTCCCGGACTCTCTGCTACAGTAGTAACATGCCAACGAAATTCGGCAACACACAGTGATCTTTTTTGGAAGCTCCCTGAATCATCTTCACTAAAACTGTGCCAACCCTTCCTCGTTTCTGTGTGATTTTAATTCATAATGAGTAACAATCCCATCTTCTCTGATTCTTTCGAATGTGTGCCTTTTTGTGGGTGCGGTGACCGAAGCTGCATTACCTAGACAGCCTGTTTTCGTTTTCCACTTTTTTTTCTTCATTTTCGAGAGAGCTATTAGGCCTATCACATTCCTTGCGCTGCACACTGTTCCCTAGACAAGTATTTCAGTACCAGGCTTGATCTAGTCGCAAACAGTATCGCTCCTATGCCAACGATCAAGGCGTCACCTTAGCTAGCACAAAAACTAATCCTGCTACAACTCGTTTGTCATTCCTGTAGCCAACTTAAACCAATACTAGCTAAGCCAAAGCCGGTTTTAAGCCTGCCTTATGACGAAGCCTTGGAGAACCATGACAGTAAATGGTCGCTGGCAGCATATGCTATCACTCTGATAACTTTTCATTTCTTACAGAAATTATGAAGGGAATTTGATACCTACTCCCTGCCTATGGCTTTTTATTATTAAAATGTTGAATAAAAAATAAAACAAATTTCTTCAAACGGGTCCTCTAGAAAACGAATAAAAGCACTGCTCGATACTTTTGGATCAGCAACTGCTCGGAGCAAGAAATCGAATGCAGGCATTAAAGAATAATAGGGAGAGTTTTTCTCTGTTCAAGGCTCTAAACTCACTGTGGAGTCACTTTTTCTGAAAATTCGGAAAGCGTCCTGGTTTCGCATAAAAATGGTGGCAACTCAAAATGCATCTGCCTTCAACTCAGTTGACATAAAACTGTTATTAACTGTAATAACGTGAAAAGTTTACCTGAAACCTCCTCATGTCACGCGGGTTGCCCGCATTCTTCAAGCAGTTTTGGTTGCATTTTAGAAAGAATTTCAGAAAAAATCTGAAAACTGTGATGTTAACAATAACATGGTTGTGTTTGATTACAATTTGCATATTTCTAAAGTTTTGTTTTATCGTAGATTGCTTAATGAACGGCTTAAAACTCGCTGTGTCTTAACCTGTAGCATCGTGTTCAGATTACATCGGACACTTAGAACCTTAGATAGGGCATGATATAATTCAAAATTTTGATGGTTTAAAACCAGGCGGGATGAAAAATTATGGTTGCGTGGAGCGGCCGCATTCTACTTGCACTGGCGCAAGATTGCACTGATCCTCTGATATACGTCGTATTTTAACGATCCCAGATGTTTGCTGTATGTGAATGCATTCGGTGCTTCATATTGACGATTTGAGCTAACGTGAAATGTTTGTAAAATGAAAGTAGACAATAATATGTGCATAAAATGCATCAAAGGTACTAGCAAATAGATTCCAATTTAACTGATCAATTTTTGGTACTGTTTTGATGTGAAACATAACTATTTATTGCAAGCGGTAGAAGATCTCATGCGCTGAGAGGGACAGAACACCGGCAAACAATATCAAGAAATTGTTTGGCTGTCCACTGAGTTCCGGCTGCATTCGATTTCCCTCACTACAGCCATAAATATCCTCAACCAAGAAAGCAAAATCTAATTTAGCTCAGTGGACTGGCTTCTCCTGGTCAACGAGCACTCTCACTTTTATGTCTCAAGCCCAGTCGTAAAAGCCTGAGGATTTCATCAACATTTCCAATCTACTGCATATTCTAATCCAACAGAATTGGAAGAAAATGAGCTATATACTAAGAATGGTGCACACACTGCACACAATGCTGAGGCGAATACACCGAAATAACACAGTTCGGCTGATAGACTTGCTAGGAAAAATAACTTCATGGTAATGCGGTTAAATTTCATGTGTTAGTTTCGGATCTGTTTCATTTCATTTCCCATCTTCCCCATCCCCCCCCCCCTGCAAAAGATTAAAAACTTGGCTGGCGGGCAGTGGTTTGAAGTATGTAAATAAAAATATTTAACAGTTAGAAAAAGTTAAAATTGCCGGGAAATCGAGCAGATAAAAAAGGATACAAAAATAAGATTGAAAAGTTACAGTAATTTTAAAGCAGATAATGATGAGCAGTTAACGATGCAGGTGACTGGATAATCCGGACACAGAGTGAGCTTAATTAGCACTATGAAGCAAATTAATGATGTCTAAAATGCAAAACAAAAGCTTTACCTGTCGATAATGACCGGATCCGAGGGCGTCTCATTACGGTTACCACAACTTTTCTTTTCACAACACCGGCTATAAATTACTTTAAAATTTAAAAATGAAAGAACATGGCCTTTCTGTAAAGGACAATAAGTCCTTTTTGTAAAGAAGTTTTGAATTTTTCTTAAACGATAATAAGTATCCACTAGTCTCTCACACACCAAAATGTTTGCATGCTAATAGTCGCAGGACGCAAAATCTCTTTGGCTTGGTATTTTGAAAATGATGGAAGAGGCATACCTGCACATTACTTCATGAGTTAACAACACGCGACACATCTCCGGGTTTTTGTCTTGCCCTTCGTATGCTATCGCCTGCAAATCACGGGATGCTGCCGTACACAGTCCGAATGCAATGGATAGAATTTTTCAGACAGTATAAAAAGAAAAATTTGTTTGCTTAGATACCAGCTACAAAATATTTGCAAAAATAAAAACTTTAATTTTTGTGCTAGCAAGCTATGTAGAAAGTTTTGAATATTTTCTTCTAAAAAATTCAACTGGTTATTTTTAAAAAAAATAAATGTTCAAACTAACTGCAGCATTATTCTCCCTCTCACTCTCTCTCTCTGAATAAAATACGGCGATGTACCACTGGAACGCAAGTTAAAACGTCTTTTTTTTCTAAGACAGAACTGTCAATGGTTATCTCTATTCCAGGACAGTTTCACAAACAAAATGAAGAAAGTCTGATTTCAAAGCCTGTTAATACTAATTTAGTGTCGAAACAACTCAGTCAATTATGAATAGTCTGGCTTTACTACTAACAGTGTCCTTCACTAAACAGTAGAGTCTCAGTCCGACAGAAATTATGTAGAATAGAGGCATTATCTCTTTACACAATGTTTAGTTTTTCAGAAGAGGTTTTTGCAAAAAAGAAACACTTTGTAGTTTTTTAAAGATCCATCAGGAAATCACAATGACAAAATGAAAAAAAAAAAAACAGTAGCTTGGCTGTAGTGGAAGCAGAAAAGTAACTCAACAGCTCATAACTTCTCAAAACTATGGCTAAAATAGAATTTTGGAAATGTTCTGGTTATGGCAGTACCGAAACCCATAGGCAAAACTATTCATCTCGAACAATTCTACTGTGATCAAAATAAGATTTTCCTCTGACGGAAATAACGGTCAAGTGAGAGTTTTGAAGGGGCGCGAAATAAAAAATTATAGCTTATATTATAAAAGGGCATGCTCCTGCCAATCTTCAGGGAATGCAGATTCATTCATTGCCTATCAGTATTACTTGTTTCAAACGAACTGTCATTTTAAATAGCTATGGTGTCTCATACCAGTAAACTTGGGCAACTATGTATGTGCTCAGACTGTATGAATATGTCTACGCCAAAATTTTTTGAAATTCCCGGAAGTAAAATCTCGCTCGCCAGGCGCATTACCCATTTCCATTGTTTGTAACTCATTGCTTCTATTTGACCATCTACCCTCATCCCCCTTCCCCTTCCCCATCGCTTCTTCAATAATATTCAAAGGAAAAAATCAATTTACTTAGCCGTAACCAGTCTGAATTTTTCGCATTTGGATAAACTGTTTCAGATAGGGTCCACACAACTGGCGCGGCAAAGACGTGGTTTATCAACGAAATTTTATGCTAAGCTGTTGTGAATCATAACTGATTTCTATTTGTCTATCAACTGTTCAGTATTAGGGAGACAATGAAGAAGTTTTATTTAATTTCTTGGAAATATGCTTAGCTTTGACACTACTGTTGTTGCACTTGTTGTATGCTATTAAAAACCTGTTCAGGCGATTTATTAAAAAGAAATTTGCGCTAGCGTCTTTTTCGTGTTGTATACAGTCGCGCTGGAAAGCAGTTTGACCATGGAATATGTTATATGTCAAGAGTTGGAGAACCATGGTGGCTGAAATTGCTAGAGACGTTTGTGCGGAATCGTTATGACTACCGATACGAATTCATTCGCTGACTGCAACAAATCGAGACCTTCAAGTGCCATGCTGTTTGTTTAAAATTTGTGCATGTCCTCTCGACTACTTTGCTTATACCTACTGTTAAAATCTACTGACATTTATCAGGGACTTCAAAAGTCAGGGCTTATTTCGAGAGCACCTTTAATGCAGACTGATAATTTTGCTTACAAACTTCAGTTTTACCTATACAGCTCAAAAAAAGTTATGCAAATATTTTTTTTGGGAAGAAAACTTGCATTTCCTTTCCACTCAGTGCTTCCTCTCTATCTAATCAAAATCCATCCCCTCTTCCCTCGTTTGTTTTTTTTTTTCTTTCCTCCCCCACCTCCCTCTTGCCAAGGCAAATTGAAATTTCGCGGCTTCACATGGAATAACGCATTAAAAGCGCTAAGATAATAACATGGAAGAGATTCAAAACTAAAGAAAGCAGCGATTTTGTAAAAATGCGAAATTTTGTTATGGGCACCAAGTACGGTACTGACCAATTTGAAAAAAGTGACAGATGATTTTGAAGAAGCATTGTTGTCGATAAATATGGGAGTGTAAACAGATTCAAGCGATGCAGGGGCCGTTAACAGTTAAGGTGATGAGATGGTATGCATGGAACGCTAATTAGATTTTTTGCTGTTGCTGAGATTGAACAGGGTAAAGCGACTATAAAAATGTGAATGAGCGCTTGTCACTGGGGTCGCTGTACCACCTGTTGACATATGCATTCCCCAGTAAATTCAAATGACGCACAAAAACGACATTGCGGTTTCACAAAATACGAATATCTTTGATTTTTCAAACAATTTTTGGAGCTGCTAAAATGCTGGATTATTAGCGCAAACCTGTTTAGAGACACTGTCGATAAGGCGGACATACAAATCCTGCTCTGCACGTAGCCCTGCAAAATATCAGAATGTTTGAACTTCCTTCAATTGCATTTTTTAAGTATTCTTTTTTGAAAAAGAAAGCTGAAGGATCGAATTTATCAAAGTTCGAGCAAAAAGCAGCAAAGAAAAAATAGCGAAGTTGAAGAAATAAATAAATACGAAGTTGCGTTGACGAACCACTAGCAAAGGCGAGCCAGAGGCGATAGTGGATACCGTTCCGTGTATCCTGACCATCCACTTCACGCTCTTTTTCTACGAAATCAGCGAACTGGGTTCTTTCGATTTCAACCGGTTGTCCAGCCCGATCATACAGCGCAATTACGAAGTGAAAGAAATTACTTTTGCGCAAATTATTTGGCGGGTGCTTCTCGAAATGAGCCCGTGCTAGCTGTGCACTGAAACAAATCAGTGAATGGAGCTAAGCGTGAAATTCCTGGCAGAAAAAAATTATCTTCAGGCTTTTATCCCGATCTTCCAGGAAATTTTGGTATGTGCTCGTTAAGTGGAGTAAGAATGGAAAGAGGGTGAATACCGTACAACGTCACTGAAACAGCAAAGGGGAGCACATTTATGAACGAACATTCTAAGTTCTTTTGCTCAGTGGAACTAAAACTGGCAGCGTAGAGAAATGTGAAACGTTGAAAAGGAGGAGGCGAGGCTCGGTTTGGCTTAGAGCTGTGGTCGGTGGAGAAGAAAAGATATGCGATGAATGGTCAGCGTGGGTATTGGGGACTATCATCACGAGGAGGAAGAGCGCTGGAGAAAATGACAGGAAATACGAGTCCCGCCGGTATTGGGTTTGGTAGAAGTGAAAGGAGGGGAAGCGAAGCGAATCCCAGGTTCCCAGGCCAATCCGCTGCAAATGATCGTGCTCAAATAGCGGGCAAATCCAAAGGGGAATAATGTGGCCAAGAAATTAAAATTAGTTGTGGGGATATGTTTGTTGGCGACACGAAGGTCCCTTCACTGGGGCACTGGGACTGCCAGTGCTCCAGACACTGGCACTTATCCTTCCTTCTCCATTTCAACTTTCATGCACGCGGTGCTCACCTTACTGGCGAACTGTCTACAACTGCTGCGGCCGAAGCGGCTGCTGCCGCCGCGGGGTTCCACTGGGTGCGCAGTGCGGCTCCAAGTGGCTCCTCTTTCATTTGTCTCAGAAGGTTGGCGTCCTGGAATCCAAACATCATCACTGCGACCACTGCTGCTGCGCATCTACAGTCCTTCCACAGATAGCGTAGCTGACGTCGCCACCGTCGCCTGTTGCTTGAGAAACGTGGCAAGCCGTTTAAGCATTCAACCAGAAAAACTTCAAATTTCTTGATTCCTCGGCATTGTGAGTCCATCCATGTGCCAACGTGTTGCTGGGAAAACCACGCCTCTCGGGATCAGCCGCTTCATGAATGCAAAGAAGGAAGGAAGTGCATTTGTAAGGAGATCGGATGAGGCGCACGATGAGGCTCTTCCAGTTATGGGCAGCTTCAATGAACCACAGGGGAAATCAAAAAGCTGATAGAAAGTCAAGGGCAGGAGCCGGGCCCTTCCGATCTATTCGTTCACAGCTCAGCTATCGCACTCGGACTCCACCTTCTTCACTGGCACCGCATCAGCCCTTGCTTCTAGTCCCCTCATGGTATTCTCATACTGTAGCAGTAGCAGTTTGTTCTCCACTCTCTTCTGCCTCAAATCTTGAAGTGTAATGCATTACCTCATTTACCCTTCCGCTTGTTTACAATGGAAATTAGTGCGAACGCTTTGATCTAACACCGCAGCAATGAACGGTCGGCGAGCGCTCGTTATCAGTATGGGAGGCTCCGTTTTCAGCTTGGGGATAAAACTCATTTTGGTTGGAAATCAGTTTTGACCTCTCAACTTTACCAGTGGGTGCGTATCTAGGCTCCCGAAGAAATTCACTATCCCCACATTAGCAATTAAAGCACATTTAAATTTGGAGCTTGTATGTAGTCATCTTGTAACGGTTTTATCTATCGTTACCAGTTCATTTTAATGCCCATTAGCTAGATTTGCTAATTGTGGGTAAATTCATTTCAGTTTCCACCCACCTCCTTATATTCTGATTGCAGAGATATCTCATTCACCACTGCTTGTCTTTCTCCTGCTCGAGCTAACTCGCTGAAGTTTTTTGTTGCTGTGCAAAATTACGGCTCGTTTAGAAATTCTAATACTGAGATTTTGGTTGACGTGTTTGGTCACTTACTATCCAGATTAGTTGCGAGAATTGGATAATTGGAGTGTGAATCGCGTTCACACTTTAATTTTCAGCTCAAAGATGCGACTGGTAAATCGCAATTTCTTCTTCGACTTGTCGGTTTGCTCCCACGACAATAGAAAAAGTTGATACAAGAATGTTTGTAGCGTTACAGTCTCAAGCCAACGCCGCAAAGATTTTTAAGCAGCTAAGGAAAACTGAAAACGTGCCAGCAGGTTTTGTAATTTGTAATACAGAGACAAATGCCATGTCATTTAAACTACCAACGGCTGTACATATTTTCTTGATCACTGGAATAAAGGGAAAGTTCAATTTAAATTTACGAACGGCTGTAAAAGTTCGTCGTTTTTGTTAATGTGCCTCTGAGCTAATATTTGATCCTGCGAAACGAAATTTTAAAAAATTTATTTTTTCATGCAGAATTGCAAAAGAAGCTGTCTTCGCTGCAAACTCATCAGGAAAATTATGTTGACTTCGGCCGTCAGACTGCAAAGTCATCGATTTACATCTTCTAGAAAGTTGCTTTAAATGATTTGTTCAGAATTATTTAAATTCTTGGAATCGATTCACCTGCGATATTGTGGCGTTTTCACACTTCTTGCTAGTTTGGAAATTGGAAGTCACGTGTTACTGTATTACAGAATTTTAATAACTTTTTCGGCAATCAAGCAGAGGATATTTATGCCGAAAAAAAGTTGTGTCCTTTTTAAACCACTCCAACGAAAAATTAATTCCCGAACGGCGTACGAGGTCCTGCGTATGAAAAAACATGCGCGCATATCCTGGAACTGTGTGCAGGCTAGAGTAAAAACAAGAATGAAACTTTTCACTGCTTCCTTTGCTACTTTGTTGACTTTCAGAAAAGACTTTCGTTACATTTTTCGACAATCGGTGAGCTGGTTAAACGAAGCTGACAAAAAGACGCTCTGTCCTGAAGATTCGTGATCAGCGCCTCCACAATGATTTAGTGAAGCAGCCGCCGACACAAGTACATTGGCATCAACGGAGGTAACAGGGCATATGCTCATGCATCATAATTATAAACACTATTTTTCAAAACCCTGAATAGTCAAACCTGTTAAAAATATACAAAGCCAAAGCAAACTCCCCAGACAGCAAGTTTTTGTACGATTACAGAAAATACTGCAAGTGTTATTCGATCAGGAAGCACTAGCGGTATACATCATTTTTCAAGTGCTGGCAGACTTGCAGTGGTAGTTAGCTCTTTCTCTAAAACAGAGTCTTCTGTTCAAATTTGCCTGTAAGAAAAAATTTCAGTTTCATAGTTTGCTTCGTACCAGATTTTCAACCTTAGCTGCGTGAAAAAGTAATGCCATAGATCAGGAACAACATTAAAAGCTGATTTTGGGTAATCTAATCCACAAAACTTAACCCCAAAAAATTCTTAATCTACTGAAAAAAAGCGAATCTGAAATTAGCTTAAAATTCGACGAATTAAAGTGTATTGTTATCTGCAAATCGATTTTAAATAATTTCACACGCATTATTTCGGTGAATTAATTCTCTCCCCATCCCCAGCCCGACCCCCCTTTCTCTGTTTTACTTTCCTAGTTCCTTGTTATGCAGTAGGAACCAGAAGCCGGGCCCAAATTGATGATTCGAAAAAAAAAAAACGAGCGTTTTAGCAAAAAGCAAGTTATCATCCTATGCCATGCTGCGAACTCGAAATGCTGAACTCCAAAATTATAAAATTGATCTCGCTTCATGGCTCGCTTCACTCCAAGATTATAAAATTGGCATAAACTTAAATCCGAGTTTGCACACCAATGGAGCTACTCTAACTTGGTGGCAGCCTTCGATTCTGCTACGCCTTGTTATAAGCTGCGCTCCGGGCTTAACGTTAAGCACAGCGCCCACACACAAGAACCATCGGGACGTCATCTCACGAACGTTCGCCAGTGTGATCGGTGGTATAGCTACATTCACAAAACGGATAGCAGTAACGTCGTTCCCTGATTTTCTTCAGCTACACGTTGTTTTAAACAGGGTGCAAAAATATGCAAATTTCTCAAGCAAAAATATGCACATTTACGCAAAAATATATAATATGCAAAAATATGCAAATTTCTTTAGCGGAGAACAATTCCATGAACTAGGTAAAATACAAAGCTGAAAATTTGCAGAGATATTCTCTGTGCAAGTGCGAGCCAAAGATTTTAAATTCAGCTGTCGCACACGCTTGTGCAGCGCGTACGATCACGTCAAATTTTGCACTTGATGCTATCCTAACTCGAGAACTACCTGAAATCGCCATGTGAAAAATTGTATACCTGAGTCCCGATTTGCACTTGCGCCTCGAATTAGGGCACTTCAAAGATATTTGTAGCGAAATGGCTATTTTGTTTGTCGGATAAGATGCGAGGCTGAAACTTCGCTGGGATATTCTACTTGCATGTGTGGTCTTAATCCTGCTTGGAGGTGAAATTCTCTGCAGGCGGTTATGAGAAATACTCAACTTTACCGCAAACTCACAAGCGAGTACACTTTGCAGCCAAAGTCCGCACTCATCCTCTCCCACCATCCAGCTCACTTACATGTTTCGATTTTTATGCGTTTTTGCCTATATGCAAATTGCAAAAACGCATATTGGGACGACCCTGTCTGTGTGTCATGTATGTATGTTCTTTCATGCAAAATTTACCATGATTTGCGGTATTGAGAGCACAAGGTAGGTGTATGTGTGTGTGTATGCTTGTGTGTGCGTATGTGTGTTCGTCTGTCCGGGTATTTCAACTCGGCAACCACGTATGCGTGTGTGTGTATGTTTGTGTGTGTGTGTGTTCGTCTGTCCGGGTATTTCAACTCGGCAACCAAGCTTCTATATGCAAATTGCAAAAACGCATATTGGGACGACCCTGTCTGTGTGTGTATGTATGTATGTATGTGTATGTGTATGTGGGTGTGTATGTTTGTGTGTGTGTGTGTGTTCGTCTGTCCGGGTATTCCAACTCGGCAACCAAGCAAGTTCCAGCGCCGAGATTTATGTGTGTGTGTATGTGTGTGTGTGTTCGTCTGTCCGGGTATTTCAACTCGGCAACCAAGCAAGTTCCAGCCTCGTGTATGTGTGTGTGTGTGTGTGTTCGTCTGTCCGGGTATTTCAACTCGGCAACCAAGCAAGTTATGTTTGTGTGTGTGTGTGTTCGTCTGTCCGGGTATTTCAACTCGGCAATCAAGCAATTTCTAGCGCTACGCGTGTGTGTGTTCGTCTGTCCGGGTATCTCAACTCGGCAACCAAGCAAGTTTCAGCGCCGAGATTTTGTTATTGGATACCTCGGCCAAGTACCACCCCAGAACCGCGGTACCATCCCTCACGCACGTCTGGGCCCCCCGTACGAGGGGGTGGAAGTTTTGGCGGGAAAACTGATAACTCGGGAACGGAAAAGATAGAAAGCTGAAACTTTGGAAATATGTGCCCATGCCATGCGCGACCTTCCCATTTTAATATCATCCCCTGCGGACGCCTGGGCGCCGTGTACGGGTCCCTTAAAGAAATATGCAAATTTTTTGGCGGGAGGGCGATCTCGGGAACCACACGAGCTAAGGGCCTGAAACTTTGTAGAGATATTCCCTGTGCATGAAATGGCTAGAGATTTCAAATTCAGCTTCCAGGTATGCGTGGTACCCACGTTAGAGCGCATGAAAGTTTTAGGGGAAAAATTGCTAACTCGACAACCAAGAAAGCTGGAAGGCTGAAATTTTGCGGGAATATTCCCTGTTCAAGTACAACTTAAATATTTCAGATCTAGCCCTCAGGTATGCGTGGTACTCATGTAAGGGCGTATGAAAGTTTTAGAGGAAAAGTTACTAACTCGGATACCAGAAAAGCTGGAAGGCTGAAATTTTCACGGAGTGTTTCCGGCCCATATGCGACTTAAATTTATCAAATTCAGCCCCCAGTCATCCGTGGTTCTCACGTATGACCCCGTGAAATTT
>UYRT01000049.1:0-16543 GCA_900617915.1 Gongylonema pulchrum
GCTTCTAATGCGTTACGTTTATTTAATGAAGGTTGTTGGTAATACGAAGAATGTCACTCACGAAGGTAAGCAATTTAGCTGCTCGCTTTGATATAAAACATCATTCTAAAATTTCACAGTCGTGGCTTTGCTGGCCCCAGCGTTAGTAATGAAATTTCTAATATATATAGACCTTCTGCCAGTTGTAAAGCCTGAGATAAGTAAAAGTAGCTTGAGCCATTTCGATAGCCGAAGTGAGTGCCACCGAACCAAGCGTCGAAAAAGCGGTTCTGTCAGAAAGTGCATCGTCTCCGGAGAGGTGCGCAATGATTGGCACATTCCAGCGTGGCGCCAGCCGACCGATTACCAGCATTTCTGCAAGCGAAAAGCATTGACATAGCGCGCTTGGATTTAACTACAGTTTAAAAATAACGGAGGTTTCTGAATAAATTTTTACTGGACATTAAGAATATATATTAGTTAAAGTTTTTAAAAAATATTTAAGCTTGGGCCTTATCAAAGTTTACTTCGAACGATCTCCTTTAGGATTACTATAATTAGCCCACCGCTCCCCAATGTTCTCATGCAAGAGCATGATTACGTGAAATGAGATCTTGTTTCTGTAAGCACTTCAGAACATGTTCCTAAAAGAATTACTTCAAAGGCGGCGCACCTTCATTACAACCCGGCCCAAAGTATACTGTAGCATTGTGCATATAGTGTAAATAGGCAGCGTTTTCAACACCGCTGAATCTGTTGCATGACTGCATCGTTATCACTCTGCAAAGAGGAAAAAAACAACTGTTTTCTGGAAAGAAAATAAACAATTTTAGTGTCTTTAGCAATCCACAAGATCTATAATCAGATCAAGGGGTACTGTAGTATTTCTTGTCACAAATAATTAATGCAGCTTAGAATCGAAGAGCCCCACACAGCTGCGCTTAGCCAGCGAGAGCATGGGTGAACTTTTGAGCAAAGCAAAAGCTTACCAAGAATAATTTTTCTTTGTCATCAAATAACGTTGAAAATATCACTGTCACGATAAATTCGAGGATTTGCAACTTTGGGATAACACGGAAATAGAAAGTTGTAAGAAAATCATTGAGAGTAGAAATAATGCGACGATGGGTGCGTTGAAAATATTTTGCTATCCCAGTCCTCGTCCAGAAACATCTACGTAATCTCCCCAGAAAGCCGTCGCTCAAAATGTCCTCCAAAACCGAGCAAAATTTCATCCCCCGCTACGCAGCCGCACCGCTCCTCGTCGTCGACCACAAGAATGATGTAATTATTAATCATTTACTGTGGCCAAATCAAGTTGTAACGTCTTCGAAAATAACACGGTGGGAAGGAGAGATGAAGGCACAAAGGAGAAATGCCAAATTGCAAATGTTTTGAAGAGTTTTCCTCTTCAGAGCAACCCAGTAGCAATACTAACTCCGGAACCTCGTAGTCCGGATAATCATGATAATTTTGTTAATTAATAAGTGTGTTACAGCTGCTCCGCCATTTTACTGTACCAGCAATTGAAGTAGTGCATCCACGGTTTTTTTCAAGGAGGCGTTTTATGACAGAAGACATTCTGGCAATGTTTTGTAATAATAAAGAAATTTATTAAAAAGTTATTATTAAAACAATAAATACGAAATATCTTCGCATTTTTAAGGTCAAAATAAAATCAGATGTTAGAATAAATTGTGTCTTCTCAGCAAAAAATGTAGCTTTGTGCTCCAAGCAAAGCTACATATATATCAGAAGTGTAAATGATTTTTGAGGACTTAAGATCCTTACTGCATTTGATTAAAAAAGCATAATCATGATGAAAAAACCTGAATACGCATTGAAGTTTGGCAAACACTCAGTGCAGCTATACCAGAATCTCATGTCTTCAAGAACTTGACTTCACTTCCGAAACGTTTGTCTAAATGGCTTTACGTACGAAACAAGTAAATTTGCTACGATGTACAAAAATTTGATGCATACTCGAGCATTAAGTTGGTTGGGGTAATATTGCGACTCTGAAGATCACGAGTGCAAAATCTGAGTACATCGGCTTCGTAGGCGACAAGCGGATTAGCGGGCAGTAAATGACCAATTCGAACGATGCTCTTATGTGTCCAAATAAGCTGAAGAAGCAGCGGCAGCAAAATAGAGAAGCACAAACGCATTTGATGATCAGTGATGACGTTCATAAAATTTGCATATTCTGCAACTTTGAGGTAAATAAACAGCATTCTAATGATGAGGTTTTACAGTTTACATTTTGGGCGCATAGTGGATAGTTGCGTAGCGGCTTATCCACAAAAACAATCTGTGCTAGACTACACACTTACATTTGAATCTAAACGCTCCAACACGCAATTTATAAAACAGAACTTCTCGTCCAAGTCAATATTTCGGATTTTCACTTATTTTTTAGCCGTTCTCACAAGAAAATTCGCGCAAGCAGAATATTCGTGCTAGATTACAAAATATCAGCAAAGAGGTGAAATATGTCCGTTAGCCGATATCTGGTGATTCGGTGCGCGACTGCAAATTGTGTAAGAACAGCCGTGTCAGGGGAAATGAGCTTAATGCGTTAATAGAGCTGGTTTTATCCGAAATTAAAAAATACGAAAAATCCCGTGCAAAAGACGTTGTTTTTTACCGGCCGGAAATGCTAAACGGATGGATGTTAAGTGGTCAAGCGAGCCTTCGTTATCATCGCCATCCTCATTTCATCCCGTGCCAAAGCTATCGCCGCTAATGAATATTTAGCAAGCCTTGAATTTTGATTGAGTGTTATATGTCCAGTATTATTTCAGAATCGGAAAATGTCCTTTCACAACGTATCATAGAATGGCGTTTAGCTTTTGCAGTTCATGAATCTTTTTTTGACCTTGTTAAATTCTGCACCTAGAAGAAAATGTGAGTTGATTCCACGCAGATCGCTAAAGACTGCACAGCCAAAGTTCAACTGGAACCCATCAAACATAGCCTAAAAAGAAAAGAAGGAAACATTGCTGCATGCTAAGGCAGTGTTAAGTCCAGAAATAAAGAAAAAAAATGGCAGGTGCGATTCTGTATGTGGTTTGGCCCACGCTGTCGAAATTTCAGCTTCCTAGTTTTCCAGCTTTTGATGCGATTTACTGCGAGTTGATTCATGCAAAATTCTTTTTTTTTCTGCTGAGGTAAAGATGCAAAAAGAGGTTGGGTATAAAAAATTATGCTTTGTCGATTTCTGTCAACTGAGCTTGGCTAAATCTTTGTATCTGTATCATTTTTTTGACGTTTCAAGCAGTCTGTTTGCATATGAAGTATTTTCGCCCTCTGCATCAATGATGAAGAAGCAACAATAGTCTAGATGTATTTTTAACATCTCAATAAAACAAAATTTTTGCTAGTATTTTATGCATAACAGTGCTCTGCGCCTTGAAGCTTTCCGAAAGCTTTACATCTGGTACCCAGACGGGTAGTATTTTTGCTGTTTAAGCATAACGCAAGAAATGCGATACAATACTACAGATTTATTTATCAAACAGGATACTTGTATTTATACATACATGCGCGTCATTCTCGATAACAGTTTGTGTCCAACAGGATAGTAGGGTTTTTATTTATTTATTTATTTTTTGGAAGATATCATACACTTCCTAAACCGGGTGGACGTTTTTGTGTGCCTGGTCCATCTATTTGGTTGTGCTTCATTTTCATTTTCACTAGGTTTGGCCATTCTTGATAATTTATCAATTTTTAACCATAATAAAAATAATCACTTCTCTCTGCCATCGTCGTTTATGTCATTAGTTGTAAAAAACGTGTTTTTGCGACACATTAAAGAAGCGTTCTGGAAGATGTGATCGTGTAATTCTGACTGCTAGGGAGTTTTTTTTTTTTAAAGAATCAAAATTTCAGCTTTTTCAAGCATATTTTGAAGCTCAAGGCTTAAACACGCATTCTGCTTGCGGATAAGAACCGGTCAGCTCATTTTGCTGAAAAGTTCTAGTGACTATATTTAACTGTTCCCAGAAATCGACTAACTCTCTGTGTATTTAATAACTTTGACAGTGTTAATTGGTATCTGCGAAGTATGGCGACTCACTTTTTCCGTAAAATGAATTCTTCTATAAACATGAATCCTTTTTTAATTGCATGAAGTGAGTTTACAAAGTTTTGCGGTTTAAAAATCTTTACTAATGTCGATAATGCTTTGCCCTCTCAAAAAATAAATGTATTTTTAATTCAGTGCTAAAGCTTTGATCATTTTCATTTTTTTAAGATGAGCATGTAGTACGTAAAATACCGCGAGATTTTTCGCTTTTCTGAAAAGCGTCTGTGTAAGGAATAATTTTATTTTTACATCCTTTTTTTAAACTTATAAAAAATCCATGCAAATGTCTGAATACGCATTCCGAGAAAAGCTTGATTTACACTTCAAGTCATAACTCATTTCATAAGGGTTCACTTCAGTTCAATCAGGACTTTTGTTTCGACTTAGTGCTACCTTAGTGATTCATCACTAGGATGTTTTGAGAACCGAGAAGATGCAGCGACAGAGCGGGCAATTGCAAGCAGAGAATTTCACAGAAAAGCAGGGGAGCATTTTCAGGATCCCTTCCCATCCGTGCGTCCCATTGATTCCAACAGATGACGGAGTTTCTCAGAAATGATCCATCTGTTTCTAATGCTACAACCAATGCTACTACTACTGCTACTACTATTTCAGCTGCTAAAGAAGCATCAGTTGTTATAAAGTGAGGGCGGGGGCAGCATAGGTTGGCAATCCGGTATATATAACTGCCCTAGCTGCTCACCTCCTGCTCATTAGCATTCCACTGCTTGCAGGCACAAACAGTGCGTCCGCTCCTTGCTTCCTTTACAATCCGCCATTTGGGCCAGAATGGCTTCAAACAAAGTTCGTTCTCCGAAATCTAAACTTTTTATTTTGAAACTCGAAAATGTACGCTTTTTTAAGGCAAACTGAGAATTATCCGCAAAAATGTGCGACGAAGAAGTTGCTGCGCTCGTTATTGACAATGGCTCTGGGATGTGCAAGGTTCGCTTCTTCCGCTCTTTGCAATGTTTGCGCATTAACTTTAACTGCTTTCAGTGCATGAAAAAAGAACTTATAAAAAATTAAAAATGCAAAATGGAAATTCTCAGTAATGAACCCACTGTATGTGACGCAGCGCCGCTGCCTGTCGGCGCTATGCAGCAAGCAGTGTGTTTTTATATTCCCAGGAAAACCGGGCATTTTCCGGAATTTAGTGGTTTATGTAGGTTTCGAAGCGTTCCAGTTTCCTTCCCAAGCAGCTTAACGGGAGGGGTGAAATCTCAAGCAAGTGTCGGTGAAATGTTTATTTGCTTGCTCGCTTTTCACAGCAGCCATCTCCACTTCCCCCGGTTAATAAAATTTTACACTAGTTTTTATCAAAATTTGTTGAGCGGCCAATCGTTCATAAAAGCAAAATTTCTGGACAATCACTCGAATAGCGAATGAAACTACTCAACAGGAGCTGCTAACGCTTACTAAAAAAGGTAGCCTGTTTTCTAACTGTTAATTAAAGCTATTTTCAATTATATAAAGTCAATTAAGCCCGTTAGTTTTCGCAAATATGCATTTAAATCCTTATCAAATTGATCTATATTCATTTTGATGTTAAGGTTAAATTACTTACTAGATTGGCAGAATTTCGTACGATATTTGAAGAACAGATATTAGCTGTTATACGACCTCATAATTAGTTAATTCTAAAGCTTACTGGAGATACCAAAGACTGAATATTGTAACACGTGTGACAAGTAATTATATAACTAACGTTTCGGTCCATTAAATTGCATAGATTTTAATGCAGGGTTGCAACTGAACCTTGTCAACGCTACCGTTACTGCATAAATTATTATTGTTGCCATTATTATTATTATTATTATTATTATTATTATTATTATTATTATTATCGTCATTGTTGCTGTTTTATTAGTGGTGGTAATAATAATTATTATTATGTAATAACTGTATGTCCTTTATCACTGCATCGCGGTATTTTTCTAAGTTTGTCCTTCCAATGTCTCAGTAGTAGAAAATTTGTTCAAAAAGTTAGAAAGTCTAGTTCAAGTTAAAGTCAATAATTTTTTATTTCGGCAATTGTAAATAAATTTGCCATTCCATGGAAAGCTGTATCTGGTTGTGTAAAGTTTTTGGAGCAAATGCTGGCCAAGCAGGTCGCCTCGCCGATCCCTCCAGCACACTCTAGGCATCCGCGTCGTCTCGTGTTTCATTGCAGTAGTGCGCAAACCCGCTCCGCACCGAGCAGCAGCGGCACATTGTGTAATCTTTGCAGTATTATTCTTGGAAAAAGCTCATTTCTGTGAAAATTTAACTCATAGGATCATCTGGAGAGCAAGAGGGGGACCGCTGAGAGGCAGCACTTAGACAGAGAGAAGCAGCCGACAGGTGTCTCGATGTAGCTATTAAGTGCTTGAGTCAGAGACGAGCAGAGACACATGTTAATAATACTATATAGTTAGTAGCAATAGCAGGCTAGATCTTGTATTAGAGCTCAGCATGAAGCTAGAAGCCACGATTCTTGGAACTAGACGAACATTTGTTGTTCCGGCATCGTCATCATCTTAGAGCATCGCACGAAGTGCTGAATGTGTAACAGACAAAAGCAGACCTGAGAGCGGGGTAAGAACATTTTGACTTCCAGCAACACATCAAGACTCGGATGAACGATAACATTCATGGAAACAAATAAACCAGCCAAAAGAGTTTGTGCTTGAGAGGCAAACTTTGTATTCCGTGTAAGAGACAAACTTCAAGTTTGCTTTTGAAAGATGAACTTTGTGTGACTAACGCAGTAGGCGCAAAAATTTATCTGAAGCTACAAGCGATAAGGATGAGCGAAAAAAAAAATCGTTCTCAAACGTCTTAGTATATGTACCGAAAGTTTCCAGTCAGCGTGGGTATATTCCGTATTAGTGATGTTACTAGGATGTTCTCACATGCCGGGTGCAGCTACGTCAAGCCCATCGATTCTAGGCCTTACAGCCCAAGTTAGTACCTTAGCATCATAAACAGCATTCCAAAAATTAATTTAGCTCATTTCTTTTTCTCATCTCTTCAACTTTCATGTTCTCCTCTGAATTATACAATAATTATACAACGTTTAACATTGCTGATTTCGTATGAAAAGTGGAGAATTTGAACTTACAATTTGTTAGTGCTTGGGCGTTCCTCCCCGATTGTCTCAGAGCAAAATTTCGAATACAACATTTGGAAGTGTCAAGAGTTAGCATCACATGTGACAAGAAGGCTGATTCGCTGTAAAATAATTTACACTTAAACTTTCGAAAAAAAAACTGATTTTACAAAAACAATAAACAGCCCAAATTTTTGAGATTTTGATACTTACCGATACATGACAATGGAATATGAGTAGTTCCAGAACTCTAATTGTCCGTAGCTTTTTTCCGGCGGAAGAGATAGTAATTCATTTTTCATTTTTCAAGAATATTTCTGCAGTGAAAAGAAGAGCACTGCAATAGTACGAAAACGAAACACAACGAAAACTTTGAACTTTTGCTACGGATAAAGCGAACGGCATTCGTTTTCTCAGCTGGAAACGTTTTTTTAAATTAATGTGTGACGAGCTATTTCGCGCTTTCAGGCCGGATTTGCTGGTGATGACGCCCCACGTGCGGTCTTCCCGTCCATTGTTGGCCGACCGCGTCACCAGGGTGTCATGGTTGGTATGGGACAAAAGGATTCATACGTCGGCGATGAAGCACAGTCCAAGAGAGGTGATTTACTTTGACATTGATTTAGATAGAAATTTGGACAAAAATGCTTAAGCTGGCCTTAATCCTGAACTTCCGCTAACTCTTTTCTGTTTTGGATACAGTTTCCGGAAGAATCGCTTGCCCGTCATCGCTTTCGTCACGGCTACTGGTTTAAACTGCTTACTAACGAAATGAGCGTAAAATAAAGCTGATGATGCGCAAAGTGCTACTTATCGACTGAATTTTACCTCTTTGTCAATCCCAAATTAAAAAATATTCGGGCCTTTAAGCTAAGATTTCAGGATTCAAGTTTTTTTCGGTCTTGAAATTTAAAAATATGCTGCTGGCTTAGTCAGAACGCCTGTACGAAAGAAATTCGGAATGAGGCAGGGCATGGTTGCCGAAAGCTCATTTTTATTTCACTTAGAATTATTACACCCGCATGTTTTCTTGTTCAGAAAAAGTAATATCCCAATAAGCATTTTAGTAAGTTCATAGATTAAAGGATATATCAGTTTTTTATTTAGACGATGACTTTCGGTTAGCAACTGATTTGCTATATATTTTTTGTGAACTGAATCAATCATTCATTGACAACGGACGGTGATCATTTTTCCAGGTATTCTGACCCTCAAATACCCAATTGAGCATGGTATCGTAACAAACTGGGATGATATGGAGAAGATCTGGCACCACACCTTTTACAACGAACTGCGAGTTGCCCCGGAGGAGCACCCTGTACTGCTTACCGAGGCACCGCTGAATCCAAAGGCTAACAGGGAAAAAATGACACAAATTATGTTCGAAACATTCAATTCGCCGGCAATGTATGTCGCCATCCAGGCTGTCCTGTCGCTCTATGCCTCTGGCCGCACTACTGGTCAGTCTCGTTCACTAAATCCAAAATTTTGTCCACAAATTATGCGGAAAACGGTTGCATATGTAATTGCTCCAGAAATTGTGAAGTCACTTGAATAGGTATGAATTGTAACACTTACAGTAGTACCTCGATTTCGCGGAGCACATTGTTGCTATGTTTAGGATTGGTGCTCGATTCTGGTGACGGTGTCACTCACACAGTGCCGATCTACGAAGGCTACGCACTGCCGCATGCTATTCTTCGTCTGGATTTAGCCGGCCGTGACCTTACTGACTATTTGATGAAGATCCTCACTGAACGTGGTTACTCGTTCACGACCACGGCCGAACGTGAAATTGTCCGTGACATCAAGGAGAAGCTGTGCTACGTCGCACTGGACTTTGAGCAAGAGATGGCAACAGCTGCTAGCTCATCGTCTCTCGAGAAATCCTACGAACTGCCCGACGGACAGGTGATCACTGTGGGCAACGAACGGTTCCGTTGTCCTGAGTCGCTCTTCCAGGTCAGTTTTTTTTTTATTCCTGACATCATGGCTTATTTTATTATTATTGTTATCATCATTATTATTGTCATTATTATCATTATTATCATTAATATTATTGTTGTTTTATTAATAATTTACGTTTTCAATCCTTCCTACACCTGCGCAGTGCTGCTGCTCAGACTCATAGTCGAGCGTCAGTTTTTCTGAGGAGTAAATTAACACTGCTCCTTCGGGACTGACTTATCATACCTCACGAGTTCAGTAAAGCACAGACAGCCACCCTTTACAGGATTACTTTCACTTACCTCCTCACCCCTCTCGCATCACTCACGGTGCCTTGATACAGCCTTTGTCAGTTAGTGTTTTAATGCGTTTGTGCTCGACTTTAGGAAGCGATTTATTGCAGCCCTCGTTCCTGGGTATGGAACATGCCGGCGTGCACGAGACCTCGTACAACAGCATCATGAAGTGCGACATCGATATCCGCAAAGATCTCTATGCCAATACCGTACTCTCTGGAGGTAGCACCATGTATCCAGGCATTGCGGATCGTATGCAAAAGGAAATCACCGCTCTTGCACCAAGGTACCATCGTTTGCGAACTTCTGTGATTGTCTTTTTCTTACAGGTGTGGCTGAGATTTTCTTAGACTTTGAAATTTTTGAGAGTTTTGAAGTTTTCGTTCTATTTCGGTTTCACCCTGCAACTGGGCTTCTATTTTCAGCACGATGAAAATCAAGATCATCGCACCACCGGAGCGAAAATACTCTGTATGGATCGGTGGCTCTATTCTGGCTTCGCTCTCTACTTTCCAGCAAATGTGGATTTCCAAGCAGGTGCTGTACCTTCTCGATTTTTGAGAGAGGAACCCTTGACTAACATCTGATGCAGATCTTTTTTATTGCAATAGGGGAAGTGTTGTGTGATCACGCAAATGATATTGTTTTCGAATTCAGATTAAGAACTCTTCTTACAGAAAATGTTAAGCTGATTATTTGCTGAAGGAGAGCCGTCTTAAATTTATTTCCAAGCAAATTTTGAAAGAGGGAATCATCAGCACAGCTTCGAGTATTTGCTGTTGGCACTTGTTACCACATGGGCCAGTGCTGAGCGCCTCTGCCTCTTATAAAGGGTGAAAGAGAAAGGGTTTTTAACTTTTGAGCCTTCAAAGTTTTACGTAGGCGCTGACTTAATAATAAACTTCAGTAAAAAATGTTAGAATGATAATCATGCTTGTGCTTATATTTATTGTACCTTCCAAGACAACTGTTTATTCCTGTGAACTTATGCTTTTTTCTGTGCGATATTTTGCACTACTTCTAGGAATACGACGAATCCGGACCGTCCATTGTTCATCGCAAATGCTTCTAAACGGCGTGCTCAGTTATTACCACAGTGCAACCAAAGCAATATTCAAAGTATGCTGGCAGAAGAAATCGAATTTATTGCATTCATCGAAAGAAGCACTTTCTTCCATTCAGCGCCCTTCTTCCTGTGCTCCCTGGAATTTACTTTTGAAAATCATAGCATTTCAAAAAAATTCTGCACTCTTTTGTGGTGTTTCCCAGCCTGCCAGACTGCAACTGTGATGTTTCTATAACAATATGCATGAAAAATTCTGTTCTGTTTCTCGTTCTTGCATGTGATTCGAAGTGAAATGGAGCAGAACAGGTTGGGATAGAAAAATCACAACTTTGTTGGACAGAGGTGGCGCTCAAATTGCTTTCGAAATCCAAGCCTGAATTTTTGAGTTTCTCGAAATCGATAACAACGCCGTCACTAGGTTATATTTGCGGAGTCAACAGAATTCCAATCAGGATTACTATGGTCCCTTCTAAAAATGAATTTTACTCTAGCTCTCAAGAGCATAATTACGTACTGAAACAATGAACAGCACCAAAAAGAATTTGCCCATACACAAATAATAGAGAGGGGATTTAGTATCAAAGTCTCCAGAAATCCCGAGATTACCAGAAATCTCGGGTTGATCTGCTACCTCCTGTGTAGGTACTGTATTTCGCCTCCCATACTATGTGATACAGCAATAATCTTAATACTCATTTTCAAAGAACAATTCAATTCAGGGATTTTAAAAGCAATTTTTTTTTCGTTTACGCAATTTCATGCTCATTTCTTGCCTTAAGAATAAAAATGCTCTTTCTATGTATTACTATGATCCAGCTTTGCTAACAAGCGATGGAGAACAATTTCTGATGCGAACAATAGTAAAGTGAGGTAGCGATGATAGCAGCTGTCGGCTTCTCACACAATCTGCTGATTGTTTTTGTTTTTAAAACAAAGCCTTCTTTTCTTATCGTGAAATCCAAAACATTCCTTTGCCATTGAAGAATTTCGAAAAGTCACACTTTTTATCCGAAAATCAGTGGTAAGCTTTTAAGGCATATCCGGAACGCAATCTTCAACGGCTACAACTTGATGTCGAACCTAAGACCACCTGGAAGTCCGTGAGGGGATCCCAATTCAATAATGCATAAAAAGGTTCGTCAGATCAAGAACATACTGGGGTATTAATAAATGTGCAATTCTGGTTTGCATCGATGAATCCGATACTACTAGAGTATTCTCACACGGTAAACATTGTTACTTTAAGCCCTTCGTTATTGAGTTGCACCCCCTCTAGTAAGCATACTGCAGGGAGGCCACACAAGCGGTAGCTTATATTCTCACGAGTATCACTCATTGATAAGCGACAAAAACCGATTATTAGCACATGCCCTGCCTCTCGGATTTAACTTTCTCTCACGGTTGCGGTGACATGTTGTATGCTGCTAATTTTGTTTTCACGCAGTGTGATGTTTTTCTGGCTGAATCCAGAAACATATTCGTGTGTATTGCTAATTGTTGCCCCTGTCTGTTACAAATGCGGGCTTCTTAGCCATCATGCCGCTGCTGAGCAGACTAGATCGCATACTTCAATCATTCCTCATGAGGCTTTAGCTAGCTAGGATTGTTGGACAGTGGAGTAGCAGAACCAAGAAAATTAGTGTCTAGCCTGCAGCAATCTTTTAATGTTGCCGGTGGGGCTTGTTCACTTTCCTCACTGAACTCATCCGCTACGCATGATCGAAGATTCCCAAAGGATGAATATGTAACAGTCTGAATCTGCGGCATGCTTCACTTCTGCTCTTTACTATTAAAAAAAAAGTTTTAACATCCCCGAAACGACACCAAGGCAGTACCGATCACCATTTTTTTCTTTTTTTTTCTGATATTTTAACGGCTGAAGTTGATTTTGCGCACAAGACTCTTCAATTTTGTGCCTCTCAAAAGCAATCCAAGTTCCACATTTCAGCACATTTTTAATTGGCATATGCTATTCACACTTGCACTCTATTTCAAGCATTTCGATGCACTTTGATCATTTGTGCTTAATGAAGCAAAGCTCATACCGGATGTTTCAGAGCCCGAAAAAAGTGCTGTGTTTAATAAAGGACACGCAGTACGTTAATTCATCAAATAAAAACGTACATTTGTAAAATGTTTTATAAATAAATATATTTATTATTTGTCCCGCCGGCATTTACTTATTCGAAACTTTGGGAAACGTGGAGTCTTGTACGACAGCTTCAGCTTTTGTTTGGTTGAAATTCACTGAACTTTGTGTTGTGCTATCTCTCCCCTCCCCTTTTCCTTTCCCACCCTGTCCTATTCCCTTTCCTTTCCCATGTCGTAAATATTTTTTGCTTAGAAACTCCATCCAAGATGATAAAATGCACAATTAGGTTCGTTATCAGCAAACGTAAAGTTTGTCTATTTCTGGCTTATAATTGTTGCAATAACTCATTATTATTATTGTAAAAGTAACAGTACTAATTACTACTACTATTGTTGCTCTTATTATTATTATTGTTATTGCTATTATTACTATTGTTATTATTATCACCGGTACTGGCAATGAAAGCTCAAACCCTTATTTTCAAACAAAAAAAAAAATTAGGCATCGGTATCCCGTTAAATCATCCAGAAAGTGCTTTTCTTTAAAAAAAAAAATTCAGATACATTGTTGAATTCGAGCCATATGTGGGCCATTACACCTCTGACCATAAACAATAGTTGGTCAGTCATCCTTAAAAGCGGATTTATCACACTCAGCGAGCAGGAGAGGCACTCGAAGGGGCGCTGCCACCATCTGTCTTGCTGATAGCCAAATTCTTCCCACTGTGCCGATGCTATTGATTCGCTACCACACTCTGGATGGTGCGAAAGCTAGCTAGAACTCCATTAGTGCTATTACTATTGCTAGTGTTAATGTATCTTCTGTTTTACTACCATTTGCGATATTGGATTTTCCTAGATGGTCTTTTTAAGTGTTTCTTCAATGGCGATCTAGGTAGTTCTAGCATAGAGGAGATCATTTTTTTTGCCTTCTTGCAAATTTATACAAATGCGAAAATGCATATTGACACATTTATGTAAAAATTAGCTGTTTAGGACGGCAGTAGTTCCATTTCCCGCGAATTTGCCTGAAAAAGTGCTGCAGTCCTTATTACGTTGTGATACAGTAGCATTTGCCACCGAAAAAAAAGCGCGCGGTTGTAGAGGAATGCGGTTTGCGAATCAATGTCTGAGACGATTCCATTTTTGCTTGCATCATTGACGGGCCACTGGGCAACTCCTCAAATTTTTAAAATCTTTTCTGAGTTACCATTAAAATTTCAATGTTATGGTCAGTTAGACATCTTTGCAACGGTCAGTGTTTTTTTGCTTTAATAGTCACAGCCGTCAGTTTTAACTGTTCAGTTGATCTGGATTTGCAAAATATTTTTCTGTTTCGAGAAATCAGATGTTTCTCATTTTAATCTTTTTTTTTTGCCAGTGAAAGCCAGATAACAGGGATATTAAAAATAAGAGTTTTTGCATCTGATCTGAGATAGATGTGAGCGACAGGCACAAAAATCTGGAGGATTTCAAAGATTTTTGTTAAAATTTCGAACAAAATTTCATAAATACTTTATCATCTGTTTTAAAACCAAACATCACAAGTATCATATGATGCGTCAAAGAGTATCGCGGGTATGTAGTACCACTTGCCGTATAATTTTCGCCATTAGTTGCGATCCAGTGGCCACTGTATCATTTGTTGACTGTGCGGCATAATTATTGGGGTAATCGTTCGTCAGAGGTCACTCATATTTGAGCGCCACTATCGCGCGGATAGCCTTTCATCAGCTGACCATCATCCTATTTTCTGTCACCGTAGAGTTTTAACTATCTGTTTATTCGAACAGCCATTAAGCAGTGTGATTGTATTACATCTATTCTGGATACTTCAATATTTCTAACAGTTGTTGTTTCATCGTCGAGTTCTTTCTTGCCATTGATGTTGCTCTGCTGTTCTATCTTCCAAATGATTTTTTATCGAAATTTGAAGGAATTCCTCCATTTTACCAGAGTTTTGTCAGTGATCGTTCAACACTATCCGTCAGTTTGTGGCATCGTTTTCTAGATATGCAACTAGCACTTTTCGAATCGCTTTGAGTAGCGCTGCACTGTTCGGTGGGCAACCTGTTGCCAATCCTAGCGTTTGCTTTTTTTCTCATGATGATCTTATTATTTTATTCCTTTTCCTAAAAGAAGTACTTTGACAGTGCTGTAGTCGTTTCAAGATGCTACTGATTTATATTCAGCACCTCCACCTTGTCCCAAACTTTTTCTCTCCTAGGAAAATGATGAAGTACTTTACCGACAATAAAGATGATTTTATATTCCGCAACTAAAGCTGCAGCCCGAATTGACAAAAAGTGGCAAGGTGTAAAAGTGAAAGTAATTCTTAGCCACGCAATCTGAATTTTTTTTTGAGTTCCTGGTTTGCGCAATCAGAAATTACAAAATAATTGGCGACGCGCACTAGGCGGGACCGTGTAATCATGCGTTTTTGCAGCATTTCATGCTGTAGTGAGATCGCTCGGAAACCCAGTAGCTAGAATTTGTGACACAGTGGTCTCCAAAGTTCGACAAGTTAATTGTGCATTTTCGCGGTACATGTACACAAAACATTCCGTTCAAAATTCAGTTTTTCAACTGCTCTGGTTCTTAAGTTGGCAATCCTTCCGCCACAAAATTTCTTGAGTCGATACGTAGGAACCACGCAATCCAGGGGTCTGAGTTTGAAATCCTTGAGTTTCGCGTGGGCTATTTAAAATTTCAGCCTACCAGCTTTTCTGGCCACCGAGTTAGTGATTTCCCCTACAAAAACTTTTACGGGGGCGTACATGAGTACCACGCACACCCGGTTGATTCGGTTGAAGTTCTACGCAGGCGAGTAACATTCCTTGAAAATTTCAGCCTCCCTGCTTTTCAGGTCCTCGAGTTAGCAATTTTCCTACCAAAGCTTTTACGTGGTAGTAAGCAGGGTCCATATACACGTGCCGAAACAGCATATGACTGGGGAGCGCGCTGACCAAATTTCAGAGCGGAAACTTGCTTAGTCGCTGAGTTGAAATACCCGGATGGACAAACACACACACACGAACATACATACATGTGCATTCAATGAATCATCACAAGACACGTTTTTGCATATGCATATATGCAAAAAAGCATAATTAGTTTAGTTTGGATGTAAGGTTATGAATAGGATAAAGCAAGGCTTGCGGCTTGATTTTTGGCCCTTTGTCCTGGATCATTTTAGACAAAAATCCCAGTTCGAAGCTTCTGCCCCCTTAGTCCTGAATGAATTTGCAAGTGAGAGAGACAGGCCGAGAAAACGAGGTGATTTTCTAGTTTGTGATCTGAGATGATGTCAGTATCATAGCCAAGTAAAATAAGACTCGAATTATCCGAGCTGATGCACAAAGACATAGAGAAGCGGATACTTCATAATGCGTTTTTATCTGTACGGATGATTTATGCAGAGCCACATAAAAAAGAAGAGGTAACAGAAATGAGCTTTACTGGTATCTGTTCAGCAATACAAAACTCTACAGCTCCGCAAAGGCTCAAAATATTTAGTTTCACAAGCAAGAAATTTGTCAAACGGGTAATTAATTACTCGTGTTTCGCAGTTTACTTAGACATTTGACAAATGTCTTACTGAAAATCACCTGAGACCATAACCATCATACTGGTAAGTTCAACAGTCGGACTGACTCTTTAAACCATTAAGCGAGAGTATCACGTAACGTATGCAAGAATTGTTATTTATAGTCATACGTATTAATCATGCACTTTTATCTGTCTTTCAATCTCCTTCTCTGCGCTGTACTCTCCCACTCTTTCTTGCAGCAAGAGCAGCGCAATCCTGACATTCTCTCAACACACACTGGCTTCCTTCAATTAATTCCATCCCCACGCCAATGAAAACTCAGACCAGCGCAAATGTGGAATCCTGCCCTGTCTCTTTGACAAGTATTTTGCCTATTTCTTTTCATATCATAAGATTGCTCCCATCAGTAAGAATTCTTCGGTGATTTCAAGAT